>JAJOOO010029297.1:0-12230 GCA_029582685.1 Solanum piurae
GAATATTTGTTCTTTAGTTTTACATTGATTTAGACAATTAAAATACATAATCTAATTTTAATTTCCTTTAATATTTAGTCATGTAACTAATACTTATTGAACTTATTTTAGCATGATTTAGTACTTTTAAATTATGATCATTTTACTTATGACTTGTTAATTTGCAATATTTGTTTTACGCGATTTCATTATTGTTATTTTTGTTGGATATTTTAGTGTCATTAATCATATCATATTTTGTGTTATTTTTTTAAGAAACACCTGGATAGTTGTATTTTGGTAGGACTAAAGAAATATTTGAAGTACAAGTAAATTATATGTTTGTATAAAGACTTTACCGGAAAAAACCGAAACAACCTGAAAAACCAAAAAACCCAAAAATCCTCGAGTTTTATTGGTTTGGTTTATAAATTTAAAAATCCGACACAAATGGTTTGGTTTGATATTTGAAAAACCAAAACCAATTCGGCCATGTACCCCTAATGCCCAGCCCTATTCTTGACACCAAAAGCAAACAAAGAGTAAAATTGAGTTATTTGTGATAGTTCAAGGGCAATTTTTCCCCTTTTTTGCCACAATGAATGGTCATGTCAACGATAAATGACTTATGTAGACATCCATTAATTTGGAGGGCATTTGTTGTCCAAAAAATAGACGAAGGGGATATTTTTTTATACCAAAAACAAACAGATGGTAAATGTGTAATATCTCGTAATTCAAAATAGCTAGGAAGAATCTAAGAATTGGAAGTAGTGATTTTTGGAAAGAATTGAAATCTAGAATTTGTTCAAGTTAAGTTAAAAGTGAGTTTTTGGTCAACTTCAAACGGTCATACTCCTAGATCAGTAAGATTTAGGTATACTTCCAGATATGGTTGGAAAGCTCTTGGAATGATCTTTCCAACGCCGAGTTTGTGCGATTCCGAGTTTGTATGAGTAAGCTATGTTCTTTAGAAGTTGGGTTGTTGGATTAAGAAAAGTTCAATCCGAATTTTAAAAGGGTAGTTTGGTCTTTTTTTTACCCTTTTATTTTAATTCGTTTTTGGTAATTAATTAGGGGTATAATCTGAATTAGATCAGTTTACACTTTTACCAAAAGAGTTAAGGTTTTGAGAGAAGAGAAAAGAAGAGGAGAAAGGAGAAGAACGTTCAAGACCCGTCAAGATCGTCGTGATTTGCTTGTGGATTTCGTCGGAGGTCATCCCTATAAGGTATGTGAGGCTTTCATAACATTGGGATCGCTCTCCCACGTGCCAAACATATTTATTTCAGCATGGATTCTTCCTAAAAGAGTTTGAAAGTTGAAGTTCTTGATATCTATTCTTGATTTTGATGTTGTTCTTGAATTTGGTTGATATGGGGAAGTTTCTGAGATCGTTACGTCATATTGTAGAGTCGTTTCGAGTTAGGTTCTTAGGTACATTTGTTGGGTATCTGTATCTAAAAGGAATTTGAGAAAAAGAATCGAGTTTGGGCGAGTTAGAGCTAGAAAACGAAGAAGAAATTTCAACGGACAAAATTTGACACTAAGGGCACGTCGTGGAGCAGGTTCCCAGATTTGGGAATTTCTGTTTCGCGTTGTGGAGCCGACACGGAGTGTTCTGTCTAAAAAGTTATTTTCAAAACCAAAAATTAAATATGCCTCTGCGTCGCGGATCCACCCTAATATTTTGATATTTCGATCTTTTCTCATGTTTATTTATCTAAAATCATTCCTAAACATCATGAGATATTTCCAATCACAAAACACGATTCTTGAATCCATAATTCAATTCAAGGATCAGTTAAGAGTCAAGTCAAGAAGTCAAGAGTTAAGTCAAGATAAGTTCTTAAAGTTTTTTTTTCCAAAAGTCTTTCACATATGTTTTAACTTTGTTTTAAGACTTAAGTTTCAATGTAAGCAAAGAGTAAAGATTGGAAGTTCATTTCTTCAAAGAAGTATATGGGAACTAAGTATTCCCAAGAAGTTTGAAAAAAATGTTTTCACATTTTGAGTAAGAAAGGGAACATCGATTCCAAGAGAGCTTTTAAGCTAAGTTTTGAGTAATTATCTCAAACCAAAGAAAGAGTTTTGTTTTTACAAACACATGAGTTAAGTATATTTTGGGAGTAGTATTAAGCACTGATATGGGGATGCGAGTTCTTATTAACTCAAGTCTCCATAAACCATGTAGCCATCATGGGTAGAAAAGGGTCATACTCTTTAGATGAATCATTTTCGCATAAGCTAGTGGATCCACTAAGTTAAGATAAATCCTATAATGATGGCAAGGTATAGGATAGTACTTGGCAGCGTGAGGTAAAGTGTTGTATCACCACATAGGCTCATAATGGTGGTTGTTGGTTAGAGAAACTCTCACCTAAACTATATCACTTTGTATATGAGTAAAGTCGAGTTTGTTATTGCATTTTCTTTAATGAACTAAGTTGCTTTAACTGTTTTTAAAGCTTTTCATTTATTGCATGTGTTTCATTGCTTTATTCTGAGTTAAGTTTATTCATGAGTTGAGAAGAGCCAAGGTAAGTGTTTCTTTCATAATTCCTTTCAATCCTATATCTTGTTTTAGCATTTCAACTCGCATACTCGTACATTCAATGTACTGATGCCAGTTGTCCTGCATCGTATTATGATGCAGACGCAGGTAACCAGGATCAGCAACCAACGCCTCGTTGATCCAATTTGAGCATTCAGAGTCTATTGGTGAGCCTCTTTGCATTCCGGAGGACTCTTTTATTTGGTTTCTAGTCTTTCAGATGTTAGGATGATTGGGTGTCCTGTCCCGACATCCCTCCTTGTTTTAGAGGCTTCATAGACAGTTAGTAGTCAGATGTCTTTACATTATCATTTCATATGTTGAGACTTGAGTTGCCATTTTGGACAAGTTGAATGTTGACTTTTAAACATTCTAAGCTATTTGAGTAAGTTCATTTGATCATAGTAAGCATGTTTAGAGTCTTCCGTTGAGTCAGTAAGTCAGGCCAAGGGTTCACTTGAGGCCAGCAATGGTTTTTGAGTTTCGGTCCCGCCCAAGGTGTAGGCTCGGGGCGTGACAAACTTGGTATCAGAGCCCAGAGTTTAAGAGTCCTAGGGAGTCTATGAAGCTGTGTCTGTAGAGTCCTAGTTATCGGTGTGAAGTGCGCCACATCTATAATTAGGAGGCTGCAACATTTAGGAAATTCCTTCACTTCTTTCATACTCACTTTGTATGATAAAGTATGTCTCTATAAAAGTTTCTTTCTAACTCATGCTTACACGTAACCGATTGTGAGATGGACTATGGTCAAAAGTTCCTTTATGAGACGTTTCTTTCCTCGTGAGCTAAGAGAAGCAAAGAAATGGTTGCTGACATGAGGAGCATGATGAGTTTATTCGTAGTTAGGTTGACTCGCCTGTCAAGTAAGGAAAGTAAAGCAACCATGCTAATAGGGTACATGGGCATAGCAAGGTTGATGATACATGTGCAACAAGTTGAGGAGGATAAGTTGAGGGATAGAGAAGAGTTTAAGAATAAGAGAGCTAAGACATCAGTGAATGAATCCGGGCAGCAAAAGAGTAATGTGAACAGGTCTTCTTTCCAACATGAGCAGAAAGGACATGCTCCATCATCTGCTAGTGCACCTGCACCAAGGAACAAATGTGAATTACAATAGTTAGAATTCTCAGAACTTCAGAGCTAGACCTGTGCATTCGCAAGGTAGTAAGGCACAAGGGGGTACTAAGACTCCTGCATGTGCTAAGTGTGGTAGGAGCCACTCAGGGATGTGTCGTGATAACTCCACTAGTTGCTTCAAGTGTGGCCAGGACGATCATTTTATGAGAGAGTGCCCTAAGAGCAGACAGAGTAATGGTAATGGGGCAATAGAGCCCAGTATTCTTTAGTTGCTCCACCAGGTAGAGCTACATTTATATGAGCTATTTCAAGGGAAGGCGGAGAAGGAAACCGTCTTTATGTTATCACTAGTCGCCAAAAGCAAGATAATTCGCCAGATGTTGTCACTGGTATGATCAAAGTCTTTACTTTTTATGTTTATGCTTTCCTAGACCCAAGAGAAAGTCTATCTTTTGTAACCCCTTATGTTGCAAATGAGTTTGATGTTCCTCCTAAGAAACTTTGTGAACCTTTCTGTGTTTCTACACCTGTTGGGGAGTCTATTCTAGCAGAAAGAGTCTATCGTGATTGTCCCGTTTCCATCAATCACAAGAGCACCATGGTTGATTAGTTGAGTTAGACATGGTAGATTTCGATGTCATTCTAGGTATGGACTGACTTCATGCCTGTTATGCATCAATAGATTGTAGAACTCAAGTTGTCAAGTTTCAGATTCCTAATGAGCCAGTCATAGAGTGGAGTAGTAGTTCAACAGTGCCTAAGGGTCATTTTATTCCGTACCTTAAGACAAGAAAGTTAGTTTCCAAGGGGTTTGTCTATCACTTAGTCCGAGTTAATGACCCTAGTGTTGGGATACCTTTCAGTCAGTCAGTTCCTATAGTAAAAGAGTTTCCAGAAGTCTTTCCAGATGATCTACTCGGAGTCCCTCCTGAGAGAGAAATAAACTTCGATATAGGTAGTCTTCCAAATACTCGTCCTATCTCTATTCCTCCATACATAATGGCACTAGCAGAGTTGAAAGAGTTGAAAGAACAGTTGAAGGATCTCCTAGATAAGGGCTTTATTCGACCAAGTATCTCACCTTGGGGCACTCTGGTCTTGTTTGTGAGAAAGAAAGATGGTTCCCTTAGGATGTGTATAAATTACCGTCAGTTGAACAAGGTTACCATAAAAAATAAGTATCCTCTTTCGAGAATTGATGATCTTTTTTATCAGCTTCAGGGTGCTTCTTTTTTTCATAAGATAGACCTTAGATCAAGCTACCATCATTTGAAAGTTAGGGATTGTGATATTCCAAAGACAGCATTCAGGACCCGTTATGGTCATTATGAGTTTTTGGTCATGTCGTTCGGTTTAACTAATGCACCAGCAGCATTCATGGACCTTATGAATAGAGCCTTTAAACCTTATTTAGATATGTTTGTTATCGTCTTCATTGATGACATACTAATATATTCAAGGAATGAAGAAGATCATGTTAGTCATCTCAGAATAACTCTTCAGACTTTGAAAGAAAAGGAGTTGTATGTCAAGTTCTCTAAGTGTGAGTTTTGGCTTAAGTCTGTGGCATTCTTAGGCCACATTATGTCTGGAGAAGGAATTAAAGTAGATATTCAGAAAATTGAGGCAGTACAGAATTGGCCTAGACCCACATCTCCAACTGATATTAGGAATTTTTTGGGTTTAGCTGGCTATTATAGAAGGTTTGTAGAGTGGTTCTCTTCTATTTCTTTCCATTTGACCAAGTTGACGCAGAAGACAGTGAAGTTTCAATGGTCTGAAGCTTGTGAGAAAAGCTTTCTGGAATTGAAGAAGAGGTTGACTATTGCCTCAGTTTCGACCTTACCAGAAGGTACTCAAGGTTTTGTGGTGCATTGTGATGCATCTAGATTTGGCTTGAGTTGTGTATTAATACAGAATGGAAAAGTTATAGCTTATGCCTCCAGACAGTTGAAAGTTCATGAGAAGAATTACCCAACCCATGATCTAGAGTTGGCTGCTGTAGTTTTCACTTTGAATATATGGCGTCATTATTTGTATGGTGTTCATGTGGATGTGTTCACCGATAACAAGAGCCTTCAATATGTGTCCACTCAGAAAGAACTTAATCTCAGGCAAATGAAGTGGTTAGAATTACTCAAGGATTATGACATGAGTATTCTTTATCACCCAGGTAAGGCTAATGTTGTTGCTTATGCCTTGAGTAGATTGTCTACGAGTAGTACCCCCATTTTGAGGAAGATAAGAAGGACGTAGAAAAAGGTGTGCATAGACTTGCACGCCTGGGAGTCAGACTTATGGATTCCACAGAAGGAGGAATAGTGGTGATGAATGGGGATGAATAATCATTAATGTCAGAAGTAAAAGTCAAGAAAGACCAAGACCCCATTTTGCTTGAATTGAAGGCAAATGCTCATAAGCAAAAAGTAATAGCTTTTGAACAAGGGGGAGATGGTGTGTTAAGGTATCAAGGCAGGCTGTGTGTACCAATGGTGGATGGACTCCAAGAGAGGATCATGGAGGAAGCTCATAGCCCCAGATATTCCATTCATCCGGATTCCCCCAAGATGTACCGTGACTTGAGAGAAGTCTATTGGTGGAATAGTATGAAGAGGAGATATCCACATCTTTTCAAAACCAGAGAAATTCCAGATCAAGGTACTAATCCTTTCTTAATACCTATTTACAAGTTGGCATGTTGTTTTGCATTTGCTTGTGGGTGCTTGAACTAAATGTTGCATGTTACACCCTTAGCCTAGTAAGAGTAATCTCATTCGAGGACGAATGTTCTCAAGGAGGAGATATTGTAACATCTTGCAATTCGACATAGCTAGGAAGAAGCAAAGAATTGGAAATAGTGATTTTTGGAAAGAATTGAAATCTAGAAATTTGTTCAAGTTAAAAGTGAGCTTCAAACGGCCATAACTCCTAGCTCAGTAAGATTTAGGTGTACTTCCAGATATGGTTGGAATAATTTTTCCAACGCCGTCGAGTTTGTGCGATTTTGAGTTCGTATGAGTAAGTTATGCTCTTTGGAAGTTGGGCTGTTGGATTAAGGAAAGTTCAATCCGAATTTTGAAAGGGTAGTTTGGTCTTTTCCTTACCCTTTTATTTTAATTCATTTTTGGTAATTAATTAGGGGTCTAAGCTAAATTAGACCAGTTTAAACTTTTACCAAAAGAGTTAGGATTTTGAGAGAAGAGAAAAGAAGAGGAGAAAAGAGGAGAAAGGAGAAGAACGTTCAAGACCCGTCAAGATCGTCATGATTTGCTTGTGGATTTCGTCGGGGGGTGATCCCTACAAGGTATGTGAGGCTTTCATAACATTGGGATCATTCTCCCACGTGTCAAACATATTTATTTCAGCATGGATTCTTCCTAAAAGAGCTCGAAAGCTGAAGTTCTTGATATTCATTCTTGATTTTGATGTAGTTCTTGAATTTGGTTGATATGGGGAAGTTTCTGAGATCGTTACGTCATATTGTAGAGTCGTTTCGAGTTAGGCTCTTAGGTACATTTGTTGGCTATCTCTATCTAAAAGGAATTTTAGAAAAAGAATCGAGTTTGGGCGAGTTGGGGCTGGAAAATGAAGAAGAAAACTAAGGGCGCGTCGCGGAGCAGGTTCCCAGATTTGGGAATTTCTGTTTCGCGTCACGGAGCCGAGACAGAGTGTTTTGTCTAAATAGTTATTTTCGAAACCAAAATTTAAATATGCCTCCGCGTCGTGGACCCACCTTCATATTTTGATAGTTTGGTTTTTTCTCATGTTTAGTTATCTAAACATCATGAGATATTTCCAATCACAAATCATGATTCTTGAATCCATAATTTAATTCAAGGATCAGTTAAGAGTCAAGTCAAGAAGTCAAGAGCTAAGTCAAGATAAGTTCTTAAAGTTTTTTTTTTTTCAAATCTTTCACATATGTTTTAACTTTGTTTTAAGACTTAAGTTTCAAGGTAAGCAAAGAGTAAAGATTGGAAGTTCATTTCTTCAAAGAAGTATATGGGAACTAAGTATTCCCAAGAAGTTTGAAAAAATGTTTTCACATTTTGAGTAAGAAAGGGAACATCGATTCCAAGAGAGCTTTTAAGCTAAGTTTTGAGTAATTACTTCAAACCAAAGAAAGAGTTTTGTTTTGACAAACACATGGGCTAAGTATATTTTGGGAGTAGTATTGAGCACCGATATGGGGATGCGAGTTCATATTAACTCAAGTTTGCATAAACCATGTAGCCATCATGGGTAGAAAAGGGTCATACTTTTTAGATGAATCATTTTCACATAAGCTAGTGGATCCACTAAGTTAAGATAAATCATATACTGATGGCAAGGTATAGGATAGTCCTTGGCAGCGTGAGGTAAAGTGTTGTATCACCACATAGGCTCATAGTGGTGGTTGTCGGTTAGAGAAACTCCCACCTAAACTATATCACTTTGTATATGTGTAAAGTCGAGTTTGTTATTGCATTTTCTTTAATGAACTAAGTTGCTTTTACTGTTTTTAAAGCTTTTCATTTATTGCATGTGTTTCATTGCTTTATTCTGAGTTAAGTTTATTCATGAGTTGAGAAGAGTCAAGGTAAGTGTTTCTTTCATAATTCCTTTCAATCCTATATCTTGTTTTAGCATTCCAACTCGCATACTCGTACATTCAATGTACTGATGCCAGTTGTCCTGCATCGTATTATGATGCAGACGCAGGTAACCATGATCAGCATCCAGCGCCTCGTTGATCCAACTTGAGCATTCAGAGTCTGTTGCTGAGCCTCCTTGCATTCCAGAGGACTCCTTTATTTGGTTTCTAGTCTTTCAGATGTTAGGATGATTGGGGGTCCTGTCCCTACATCTCTCTTTGTTTTAGAGGCTTCATAGACAGTTAGTAGTCAGATGTCTTTACACTATCATTTCATATGTTGAGACTTGAGTTGCCATTTTGGCTAAGTTGAATGTGGACTTTTAAACATTCTAAATTATTTTACTAAGCTATTTGAGTAAGTTCATTTGATCATAGTAAGCATGTTTAGAGTCTTCCATTGAGTCAGAAAGTCAGGCCAAGGGTTCACTTGAGGCCAGCAATGGTCTTTGAGTGCCAGTCCCGCCCAGGGTGTAGGCTCAGTGCGTGACAAAATGTGAGCTACTTCGAATAATTCGAAGGTATTTTTGACCCTTTTCCATATAAAGAAAAAAGAAAAGAATTCGTCATAATTTTAAACTTACACAAGGTAGTTCAAAGATATTCTCAATAAACACTTGAATAAATAACGAGTTTTCCTTTACGAGGTCCTAAAAGACAAATCCTCCATGACATCTCAAGAAAAAAAACTGATCTCTATCAAAATCATATTGCACAGATTCTGTTTTTGCCTTCACCAATTTAAGATCTGGCCTCTACAAAAACCTTATTACATCATTTGACCTATCAAAATTTCTTAGCAGCAAGAATGATGCCTACATAATTTTAAAGACACAATTATTTTCACTATGATACAATTAAATAACAAACTAAATGACAGTAGAAACAGAAAGGGAAAAAAAGAATTAGAGTTTTACTGAACTCAGTAATCTCTTCTCCTACTAGTGACAAGGTCGTTACTGATAACATCCTCTTCATTTTCACATTGTTGCAGAAATTCTCTGTAAGACTCGTCATAAGCAGTAGCCATTTGCAGATAATTAATCGCATCCTTCTTGCGGCCAACATTGATTAATGTACTGGAAAATAATCATGTACCACTTTAATCAATTGTAGAATTGGAATAAACAAGGTCTTCTAGAACTTGCTTTGAGAATATAAACCATGTATCAAGAATTAAAACAAACATTTACCTTGACAGTAGTACTAATCCGTCATAGTAATGGGCCTTGCTCTTTGGGTCATCTGGCTCTTTCAACGTGGCTATGCGTTCCAGGTGTGCAAGTCCCTCTCCCATCTTACCCTGTAAAGGAAAAGGAATGGTGCAATATCACTATGAGGAACCTACTTCCAGTATATAACTACGACACGAACTATCCTAGATTTTAGGCTTGGCTCAAGAAAGAAGAGGCCTTGAGTATCTGCCACTGACCAAGCCCAAAAATATGGCAAGTCAAGCTCATAACACCACAAGGAAAATAGAATTTGGGTCCAACTAAGCTCTGCTGAGAGAGCAACTTAGACAGTCATCATATTTAGAGGGCATAAACATGTCTAGAATCCTTAAATAGTATTGTCCGGCAATTATCTGGAGGTGTCGGTATCCTTTCAGCTTCATCCACCATCCACACAAACTCCAGGCTCTGAGAAATCAGCCGACAACCAACCCACCTTCATATAATTTGCTTGATTCAATCTCAATTTGAGTCCAACAAGTGAGATGAGGAAAGAAAGGGAGTGAGGTTTAGCTAAAAATGATTTTGAGAACTGGTATTCTTCAGAATTCTTAATGCTGGAGACCTCCAAAAACTTATGAACAAATTGTGGTCTAGTACGAACTAATTACAGAGACCCTAAAAAGACTCAACTGATCAGCTTCCTCTACATTTGCTTCCTTACACTAAAAATAAAAGTTTATAATACAATTCCACTTATTCATATCAAACATCTGTAAGTAGAAGACACCTTTCGATGTAAGTTGAGGCCAGCTCCTCACATCTTTTCTTGTGGGAATCATCACAGTCGGGAAAACTCACTATGAATCATCTCTACAGTAGAACTTTATCATCAAAATGAGGGGAAACCACTAATGTCTTCTGTTCCGGAACTATAATAGGCTCTTAGCGTTTCCACCTATTCTTGTGGACTGCTTCCTTGCAACTTCCTTCTCCCTTCAAGGATTGGTCTAAGAAGAGAGCCAAGGACTAATTTGAATTCACGCTTAGATAAATATACTAAGGAGAGTAAAGTGAACAATTTATCTCTGACTTTCATTGAACAAGATAAAAATGTTTTATTACATGATACCTGCAAAACTACTTTACTCGGTAAGTTGATAGCCCATATCTATAGACAATATGTTTCAACATCATCACAAGCTAACAGCCCATATCTGAGTGTTATATATATATGCCTCAAATTCTTTACAAAGACGTACATCCACTCATTAGCTTTTGATGATCTTCAAGCAGAAACTATTATATATGTCTAAAAGTTAGACAAATTGAGCTGAGTTAATATTGCTACTTGTATTAGACATGAACTTCTCCGTCACAACGAGCAACTTTTGATCCATTTTCATCTGAATACTACTCCAATTCTTTTACTTCCCCATCAGAAGAAGGCAGTTTTCGGTTTAAATAACCTAAGACTGGGCTAGTAACTTGCATTAAAGACCCCCTGTTTATGAAGCTTGCAATGCAGCTTACAAGTCCGAACCACCCCTCGTTAGGCTTGTTTTCAGGGATAATAATCACTGATCTAGTTTGATCATTCATCATAACCAAAACAAATCTACCATACTTATTGTGCTGAAGTTTAGCTAATTTAGAAATAGTGAAAAAAGTAAAGAGAGAACATGCAATGGCTTGGATTTCCTTCAATAAATGGACAAGGCAGAAATACAGGGAGGAACAGTAATCAGTTTGTCTAGAATATGGAGAGGAGAGGGGGAAGAGCAGCTAGGTATTGGGGGAGGCAAGGTTGAATCCTCACTATCATTATATAGAAGAGCAGCAATCAGGCATCAGCAGGCCTTTAGGGGCATGTGGGGTCTATAAGAATAAAACATATTCCCTCCGTTTCAATTTGTTTGTCCTATTTTGACTTGGCATGGAGTATAAAAAAGTAAAGAAGACTTTTGAATCTTGTGGTCTTAAATTAAGGATATGTCAAATGTACCAAAATCTCCTTTAATCTTGTGGTCTTAAACATGTCATGTGGAAAGTTGAAATTAAAGAGTTGCCAAAAAGGAAAGAGGCATACTTTTTGAAACGGACTAAAAAGGAAAGTAGGACAAGCAAATTGAAACGGAGGGAGTATATTGTAACACCCAGAATTTTTTTTAACCAAGACTCTAACCATCCTTCGTTGTGAGTAGGATTTTACCAAGGAATTTAAAATTTCTCAAGTATTAAGGTCAGGTCACTAGATGTAGCACCTTGAGTTCCAAAGAGAACTAAATTGGAAATAGCAAAATCTAAAATTTTGTAAGTTATGATTAAGTTATGAGTTTTGAGTCAACTTCAAACGACCATAACTCTCAGTACAGGATGAGTTAGGTGTGCCATGAGATGGAAAATGAAAGGTCTTTGAATTATCTTTCCAACGCCACCGAGTTTGCTAAGTTTCGAGGTCGGATGAGTGAGATATGCCATTTTGAAGTCAAGCTGTCCAGTTAAGGAAAGTTACCCAAAAATAGCAAGGGGTATTTTGGTCTTTTCCTTACCCAATCAAATTTAATTCGTTTTTAGTAAGATTTTAAGGGGTCGTTTGGTGTGAAGGATAGGTACAAATAGTCCTGGGATAATTATTTTGTGGCACTTAATTTAGTGTTTGGTTGGGAAGTTTGGGATAACTTATCCTGGGATTAATAATTAGTACCGGGATAAGTTATCCCTTCCCATAGGTGGTATAGTAATCCCGGGATAAAATGACTAAATGACAAAAACGTCCCTTTAAACACTTTTTATACATTACTTTTCACAT
>JAJOOO010029299.1:0-11466 GCA_029582685.1 Solanum piurae
ATATTAACATACTAATCTGATTTGGATCATTCTAACAGCTAAGAACCCAATAATTCTAACATTCAAGAAACCCTAGGTCTAGTCATAATAAGGGAATCAAGAAACTGACTGAAAACTAGGGACCTAATGGGTGAAAGGAACCCACTAGAGAAATCCCACATACCTGGTGACGAATTTCACAGAGAAATCCTTTGATTTCTGGGCTGGAACTGATGGAACCTTGCTGCGTTCCTGAACTAGGGTTCTTGACTTCCTTCTCCTCTTAGCGTTCTAATTTTTCTAAGTTTGATTAATAAGTTCTAGTTATGTTTCTAGGCTTAAACTGACTAAAATCTAATTATTTAGGGTCTAAACGATGTATCTTAGGGGTTAAACAAAATAGGAAAAGACCAAAAGACCCCTGACTTAATTGCTGTCGGAGTGATCGACGGATTGGACTGACGGGCCGTCAATCAATCGACGGTCCGTCGATCAAGTCTGCCCAACACGGCTTTACTAAAACGAGCATAACTTTTCACTCGGAGGTCGGATTTTAGCAAACTTGGTGGAGTTGGAAAGATGATTCAATTATCTATCATATCATAGGTCGTGGAACACATAATTTCTTTTGTGCTAAAAGTTATGACCTTCTGAAGTTTACCCATCAACAATTTTCAGCTAACTGGTTGTTGACCCTTACCTACGGTCAGACCTACGGACCGTGGATCGAATGACGGTCCGTGCTGGTCGACCGTAGTTCATGTCAGAGGCTAGGTAAAAGAGGCCTCGATCCACGGACACAGACCACGGACCGTCGGTCGAGACTTAGCCAATTTTTCTGAGCTGGGTTGGGGAGGGGTTGCAGTGGTGAACCACGGACCACCAGCACGGGCCGTGGTCTGACCTACGGTCCGTGGATGGCAATCGTGAGTTGCACCTGCAACTTCTCAAAATATGCATTTTGATATGTTTTTTGGATATGGGGTGTTACATAATATCACCACAACGTCATTCTAAACTTTCATGATCGAGTTGAACATTTGAATCAATATTATAATAAGTATCATCAACATAAGTAAAATCATTTGTATTAAATCTAACTCTAGACATTGATTTAGAAGAAATACCACCACATTTACTCTTATTTTTTTCCTTACTATTTTTTTTATTAAAATTAAATAATTTCTAATGTCACTTGGTTCTTTCTCTTTTCCTTTACCGGTATATCTTTTGCTAGAACTCATATTTAATTATATGTAAAGTGTAATATAAAAATAATAATAACACAAAAATTAAAAATGAAGAATAAAATATAAATATTATCAAACGAATGTACCAAACTTCTACGTTAATAGCAGACGTTAAACCGATTCTTGAAACTTGTAGTTTGTTGTAACTTGTAATTTGAAACTCCAATACTTGATAGCAAATATGAGAATTATATATATTATGATATAATATGAAAATTTAGAATTGAAATATATGTATTATAATAATATGAGACTTACATGGAATAAAAAATTAAGACTTAAGATTGAGAGGATATAGAAATAGAGGAGAGAATAGATGATTTTGTAAGAAATAATAAGGGATAGAGGGGTATTTATAATATTAAAAATGGGTTAAAGTGTATTTATGATAACTTGAGGGTTTAAATTAAAATATTAAAAGTAGGGGGGTTGGTAGGGGATGTTGGGAAAGTGAAAAAGTGGAATAAATCCGTTGCCCCCCCCCCCCACTAGCTGTTTCCCCAACGGTTGGCAACAAATACAATTCAAACAATTAAAAAAAACAAAAAAAACACAAAGGGGATCCCACGAAAACTGGCCAGTTTAGCCGGGCCGGGATCCAGCCGGGTTGATCGGGACAAAAGGGTGAATCGGCCCCTAACCCGTAGTCCCCCCAACCCGCGAGAATAGACGGGACCGGGTCCGGCGAGACGGTTCTCAAATCGGTCGCGGGCCGGGGCGGGCTGACCCGGTCCCCCTGCCATCCCTAACGACCAGTCACATGATGAGAAAGTGTTTCACACTTGCGCCACATCATCACCATGTCACTGCCACATCAATAATTACGTCAATTTTTTTAAAAAAAAAATGCATGTCACCCAATATCTTCTTTTTCCCTATACACCATCAAACCCACCATTAAATCACCACCATAGTTGCTATTATCATCAAATTCACTTCTCCACCACCATAGTTGCTATTATCATCAAATTCACTTCTCCACCACCATAGATTACATCACCCATTTATAACCAAATTCACCAACGGAATCTTTCCAAAACCATTTCCATCATAAAAAATCGACAACAAATATCATAAATTTAAGTTAACTAAATTCACCATCGGAACCATATCACTATCATTAAAATTCATCACAATCATAACCATAAATTCACCATCCACATCAAACTTACGAGTTTCATTGTCATTATCGAAATTAAAAGTCATACCACCACTAATTTTTTATCCATTACCAAACCTACCACAAAAAATTATCACAATATACAAATTTCATTCAAGCTCAAAGAGGAGAATTGTGAAAACTTGCAATATTTATTTGCAAAGATTTTAGTCAAAAAATTGAAAAACTAGTGATCGATTTACTATTACTTATTTTGAAGAAAATCTAGAGAGGATTCATCTGAGAGAGAAGAAAAATCTATGAACATACATTAAATATTGAATTTTGTGCAAAAATTCAGAAATTTTTTACACAAAAAAAAAACCAAGATCTGAAAATTTTCTTATTTCAAATGCTCACAATCAACAAAAAAACACAAAAATAAATTGAATAATCTGTTCTTGACTTGACGAATTTGATGTGAAAATAGTAAGGATTGACCAATTTTAGATGTCTCGCCGGATTTTTTTTCGAACAGTGAACCTTATTAATTGAACAACTTCGTGATCTTTGCAATGAATTTCTATCCCGCGATGTTGTTTCCTATTTTTCTCATTAGCCATAGCAAAAAGAGTGTTTGTGATAAGAAAAAAATGGAGGAAGAAGAAAGGTAAGGTAACATGAAGAAGAAGGGTGGGGGTGGGAAAAAATTGTCTTTTTTTAGTTTTTTTACTCAAACGCGCTTTTTTTTTAATTTTTATTTAATCTTATTTCTATGTCAGCTTTTAGAGTGATATTAAATTCACTTTTGAATAGTATAAGTGTGTAATAGGTTGCCTCAATAGTTTAGACGTGTAACCGATTTTTTGGTACAACTTCAGAGGTAAATTTATGTCTTTTCTCTTTTTCTAAATAAACACTTTTAGTAGGAAAAATAAGAAGAGACATTTTTCACCTCCCAAAAATTTGGTCACACAAGCTATCAGATTGAAATTCATTTCGTATAGTGATTTCATAGAGTAGCAATTCGTATTTGATTATCAATTTGAATTTTTTTTAAAAATATTGAACAATAATTTGAGTTGAGCCAAGGTTCCAAAACTGTTTTTTTGAGAAAATTATTCTCTTCAACTTCTGGAAAATAAATTTTGCTACTATTAAAAAATTCATATTTTCTTCTTAATATCTTAACCAAACATCTCAATCTATAAAGTAGGCACTTTTGAGATAAGTATTATTAGATTTCTAGTTGTTTGGTTAAGCGAACTTTTATAATACTACAAATATATATATATACTAGTTATTTGCATTCTCTGGTGAGGATTGTAAAGAGGACGAAGCTCTGTCCTCAAGTTGTTCGAATAGTTTCTTTTTCTATTTTCTCTAATGGACTTTTTTGACGTCCTGATGTTAGAATATTATTAGATCAATTATTTTCAAGAATTGTGACTTAAAAAAATGAAATATCACGAATATTATACTCATAAATTAAAAATGTATTCACAATGATAATTAAATTTCAAGTCAAATATTGTAATAGAAAGTAATCTTTTCTGCATATTAAAGATTATAGCAGAAAATTTATATTGAATTGATACTCAAAATCTGAGTTTTATGGTAACATATATGAATATGAAATATTAAATAAAAATAGGTAAGTTGTTTAATGTACTAATGAAATTTACCAATTAGAGGTTAACCATTACTATTGATGGACCATTAATTATGTACCAAATTCTTTCTATTCCTTTATGGTAGCTAAATAAGATATTTCACTTAGTCAGATAAAACATAAACCTATCATTTAACTTAAAATGGAAACTATATTAATATACTTACAAATTTAAACATATGTAGATCCTTCCCTTGGATTAATATTGTAACGACCTGTCCAGACATTATTAGAAAGCACCTTGTTGCGGGAAGCAAGAATTATTGAAATATGCTATAAAATTAAATCAGGGTGACACGATGAAAAAATTTAGAAATCGAATTTTGCTCGAACTGTTGTAGCGGTCGCTATAACGGGCTGACGAAATCAGCAACTAGAAACATGGATTTTGTATTAGGACTCCTTTTCTTCAGTTGAAAAAAAGAATGAGGGTTGCTCCAAAAACCCTCCTAGGCTGCTACAAACTTGGAAACAATGGAGTGGAAAGACTCTCGTGCAAATGGGGTAAAAATTCATGGTTTCTAGGCCTAATTCCGTCAGAATTCACCTCCACGAAGTCAGTAGTTCATGTTTAAACATCTGCAGTAGCTGCATGCGTCCAGATATGTCACGATCTAAATCATTGGGCCATGTGGGTACCTACTCTAACATGTGGGCAGGAGAACCTTTACAACCCAAATTAAACTATGAAATGCAGAAATAAGCAACTTTTGCAATATATTAACTTATTTAGTCCTGAAAACCCATGGTCAAACTTGAGAAGATACATTGTCTTGGACAAATACATGAATCCCTCCCTAGGAACTTATCTAAATATGTAGAAGAGATTCTAAGAGGAAAACAACATACGGAAGAAATAAGATACAGCTCCCATCGTAAAGAAAGATGAGTAAAAGGTGTTGGAGAATTGTCATTGTCTTCACCTATGAAACATCACTGATACCTGAAATCATACTATGCCAAGTGAAATAACAAGAGAGTAGTATCAGTGCAAACAACAAGTAATGGTAGGCATTATCGGTTGACTCGAACATACCACATAATATCATGCAAATAATCAACGGAACATGCACATTTGAAGATTAGATTAGGACTCTCATATATTCTAACCCAAGTCACACCACCTCCTTTCCATGCCAACTCTAATATTTAAACATTTGACCTTTTTACCATTCTCATATCAGATTATAGCCTAATCCTTCTATCACATAAAGATTCCCTCAAATACAAGACCACCACTACTTTGATAATCAGTTTACTACTCCCCTGCAAATTCTCATATCAACATTGCCTTTACAACATCTCAGTTATACAAAATACGAACAAGTAACCATAATTTAGCAAACAAATATATATACAATCATAGTCACAAACAAAAAATAGCTCGGACTCCAAGTTCTCACCTTGAAGTAATATGCACAATAATCATGAACAACCTCAACACAACAAGCAATACCTGATTCATCACACCTTCAAGCAACCCGGACTATCAAAGATTCCTAAAATATCATCCACAATGTTTAACATGCAACCCTGGTCTACGCAACAACCATCTTAATATTTAAACACAAACTCGGTCACTTATAAACCAACATGTAAGCATCCCATTACAAGAAGTAAACTCAGTTCTCTCATAGGACTCACACACAAATTACTAGTATATATACTAGTGTGATACTCAAGCCAACCATATATGGATATTCCGATATCAGGCCTGGTATCTGTGGCAATCATTAGAATATATCAGGCATGATAAGGGCGGACCCACGTGGGTTCCAGGGGGTTCACCCGAAACCCCTCGGCAAAAAATTACATTGTATATATAAGGTAAATTTTCTGTAATTTTGTAGATATATATATTTTCAACCTCCTCAATAACAAGGAAAGGCTGATGGCGTAACGACAAGTCCCTTGAAATTAAGCTTCATGTCACCAGTTCGAATCCCTGTGATAGTGTTTTATTTTTTCTTTTTTAGTTTTAGTTTTATTTTTAAATTTTCAGTTCTTTTTTTCAAGTTTTTTTTTATATAAAAAAAATGTGCTAAAAGTATGATTTTAAACCCAAAAGAATTCCAGGGTCCCATTTCTAAAGGCTTATTTACACGTTTATACTTTTATTTTTCGAACCCCCTAAACGAAAGTTCTGAGTCCGCCACTGGGCATGATATCCTAGTCAACCTTGGATATATCCTGTATCAGGTGTGGTACCCGTGTCAACCATTAGTGACACAAACACAATCACAATGAATTACAATACCCTTGTAAGCACAAGTAAACAACACCCTTCATTGTATGAGATTGTCAATATTTATCATTTAAAATCATGTTCTTACCTTTTCCCTAATCACATATCATGCACGAAATACTAAAAAGTAGTTGACAAGCACATATAACATAGACATGAAAATAAACAGCGATCACCTTCCTAAAGGATTCCTTCCCAAATATTTGTTGATCATAATCTGATTACCCACAATTTCCTTCCTAGGTAACACTCAACAAACATCATAATGCAAACAAAGCTAATCAAGTCCATCATCAGCCTAAACCACAACTTAACCACACATTCAACAATTCAGACTCCATGTCCGAAGACATATGCATGAAGTTTTCTAATAATCTACAGAATATTATACAAGTAAATACAAGTATAACTACTAAGTTAAGAAAACCTAGACTATGTGGACGCCAAACAACTACTGAAGAACTATGAATGCAACTTCTAGCTCCTTGGGGGCGAATCCAGATGGACCTAGACCGAAAATATCATTGGGTTTTAACTTTTTTTGTGCTAAATCCCCATCTTCATTGTTCTCGAGCTTAGAGTGGATTAGGATTTTTTTTAGCACACCTTGTTTGTTTTCTCAGTGGAAAGTGGTAAAGGGAAAAAAAGGTCTAAAATGTCTCTCAACTATTTGAATTGGTACAAAACTATCATTCATCCACCTTTTGGCTCCTAAATACTCCCGATGTCAACTTCTTGGCTAAAAATACCTTATTTCTAATGATCGTCACTCATAAGGTGGATGGAGGGTAAATTTATACCAAATTTCATAATTTAAGAGCATTATAGGCCCTTCTCCATTAAAATAATTTGAAATGACTTAATATATGAGTTCATATGATTGACCTAATTTTAAATTTCACAATGAATTTAAAAGTACAAAAAATTAGTCATTTACTGTCTTTTATCTACACTCACCCCCCCCCCCCACTTGCTGTAACACCCCATTTTTATAGGCTAAGACCCAAAATATTTTGTAACACCTTGCAACTTTATTCTAAATCTGAATCGTTCGTCGTAAGTATATGAGCTTGTCTTACTTGCTTATGTGTTTTAAGGTCCTTTACCAAGTGTATCAAGGGTATCTAAAGTGATATAGCGTCATAAGGGACCTCAAACACCAAGTCAAGTTCAAAGCATTCATATCGGCTAAGTTCTCGTATGAGTTTATATAAATGTCAACTTTAAACAATCATATCTCTCAGCATATAAAGTGTTAGGTAGCCCATGACTTATCAAATTAAAGGTCTATGATTCTTCTTTCTAACGTCACCAAGTTTGCTTTATTTTGAGTTCAGAGTAAAAGGTTATGATTGTTTTACTGGAACATATACAGGCTGGAAATTCAGCGATGATACCTAATCATTTGACGACTCACTGAATGGATTGGCGAATCTCCAATTTAGCTCGCCGAGATGTCCTGAAAACCATAAGTCTTTGTCTATTTTGGAGATCTAAAGCCCCACTCGATGAACAATCAAATATTTCATCGAGGGGACCTCCAGGTCGCCGATTTGGCACACGGGATTCATTTAAATGTTGTTTATTTTTATTTTTATGATCTTTTGACGTTCCCAAAAGGGTGTTTTTGGCCTTTTATCCTCAGTTAACCTCCCTAAGTTCATCTTATAACCTAATATCATCATTATACATATAAAAAATCTCAAAATCTCTAATTATCCTACTTCCAAAAATCAAGAACTCCAAGAAAGGGATTACTCCAATTTCCCAAAATCTAAAGGCTTCAAGTTCAAGATTCTCTTCAAGATACCTAAGGTTTTCAATCCAAGACTCTTCTCCATACTTCATTTTCCAAGATTGTATTCAAGTTTCTCCAAGAACACTTATCTTCCAAGTATATAAGACTATTCATAGTGATGGACTAAGTTCGTCCTTACGCCCTACATCTAAATTCAGTCACTAAAAGATTAATCTAGGGTTAGACCCTTAGTTTTGAGAATTCCAGAGATGAGTTATATTATTGATTTCGAGTTCAAAATTCTTGAATATGAGTTGCTATATATTATGCATTGAGATCGTTGTTCATGTTTATATTTCCATATGAACCTCATTTACTGAGTTTCCATAGAGAATCTTTTGATCAAATATTTTTTCTTAAATTGATTTTGAGAAGTTAAAAGTGAGTTCAAGAGTAAAGTTTAAAGTATAACTTTTTAGTAGAGTTTAAGGGATCTAAATGATTCCCAAATGTATCATTTCTACATGGAGAAAAAAGAGCACTATTTTTTCAGAAAAGTATAAGAGTTCTTCACAGTTTTTTAGATAGAGTTATCACAGAGCGACCCTTTTGAGAATTTATCTCAACCCAGAGAGAGTATTTTTACTTAAGCATTGAGTTATATATTTTGAGAATAGTATTGAGCACCAATATATATGAAAAAGAGTTCAGACAACTCACATTCCCCATAAACCACGTAGCCATCCTGGGTTAGGATCACATCGACTTTCGAGCGACTCCTCACTACCTTTAACAAGGTTAACCTTGTATTTGTTTCCCTACATCATTGAATATATTCACCATAAATTTGCATTTTTATTTTAGCCTTATCCCTGTATAGTAAGTTTTTTCATGGCTCTTTTAGGGTTGGAAAGTTTGATACATGTTCTACAATCGAATTGGATGATACAAGAAGGTATGTTTATTTTATAGTTTGATAGCTCATGTATAATACACATGTCGAGGGCTTCATTTTATTTTGAAAATCCTTAATTTAATTATTTCCATTCGTGCATATCACTTTCTTTTATATTTTTCAAATAAGTATTGACATGGTATGTTGAAGTGCATATATTCAAACTCATAACACAATATTAAGAGACCTTCCATGTAGGAGAAAACAAATACTAATAGATAGAATATTTTTTAATAAAAATCATTCCAAAGTACATGTAGTACATACCATTATTAAAATAAAATAACAAAATCAAAGGAAATTAAAGCACACATAATAATATTATTATGAATTTAAATCTTCATTTTGTTGCCTAGGACTTCGATAAAAGATACTATCCGAAGATGATTCATTTATAAAACACTAGATTAGTTATCTGCATTTTCTAGTGGGGCCTGTAAGGAGAACGAAGTTCCAATTTCTAGCTTCTTCAATTGGTCGTTTAAGAAACCCTCAGCAAAATTTAATTTAGTTTCAAATGTGGTTAGATTCTCTGCATTGATTTGGTCAATGGACTCCCACCAACATTTATCTCTAGTCTTGTCCATTTGTTCTAAAGAACGCATTTTTTCCTTTGCAGCTGCTTCTCTTGCATCTAGTTCATTCAGCCTGATGTTGTTCTGAATTGCAATGTTCCTTGCATTTTCGGCAACGAGTCTAGTACCCAGATCTAATTCCATTGTGGGGTTCACAAATCGATCAATGACTACATCAGTAGTTGGGTGAACAAACGAATATTGGTTCTTACAACTTGGAGAAGATAGAACTATTCCAATATCGACGTTACAATCTCTTACGATCTTACTTGCATTTGTAAATAAGGTCGAACAACGTCTGGAAAATGTGACTTTCCGATTAGCTTCTTTTTTTATTTTCTCTAGTGGAATTTTTTGGCGTCCTCTTGTTTTCTTATCCACCATACTAGAATGCAATAAAATCTATTGATCAATTGTTTTCAAGCAATGTGAGTTAAAAATAAATAAAATATCATGAGTATTTATACACAAATTAAAAATTTATTCACAATAGAAATTTAATTTCAAGTCAATATTGCTATGGAAAGTAATCCATTTAATTTCAAGTCAATATTGCTATGGAAAGTAATCCATTCTTTATATTGATTTTATGGTAGAAAATTTATATTGAAATTATATTCAGAATCTGTGTTTTATGGTAACAGAAATAAATCTGAAATTCAAATAAAGGAGGTAAGTTGTTGAATATACTAAATAAAATCTATTGATTAATGATTAATCATTATGACATATAAGTTAATGGACCTTTAATTATATACCAAAATATTTCAATTTTTTTATGTAACTAAATCAGATTTTTCACTTGCTAAAACAAAAAAATATATCTATCATTTATGAAAAGAAAAATGAGATTAATACACATTACTATTTACTATAATATAGAAGAGGCTAGGAAAGCAGGTCATGGTCAACATGCCTGCTTCCCCAGGGATATTTAGGGAAGTCGGTCATGGTCAACATGCCTACTTCCCCGGTTATTTAGGGAAGCAGGTCATGGTCAACATGCCTACTTCCCCGGTTATTTAGGGAAGCAGGTCATGGTCAACATGCCTACTTCCCCAGGGATATTTATGGTATTTTCAACTTTTATGCTTAAAAAAATGGTACTTCAGAGCTTCTTAGGTGTACCTTCTTTTTGTTGGACATGAAAAATCATTCTTTTTAGGCATAGTACATAAGCATGACCCTTAACTTGGTTTCAACGGACAACTATGCCCTCCAACTTTGAGTGTGCACAAGTAGACACTTAAACTTGTACAAATTGAACAAGTAGACACACGTGTCCTACATGACATAATATATGTAGGATGCCACATAGGATACAAAATTTTCATGTAGGGTGCCATGTAGGACGAATGTGTGTATTTGTTTAATTTTATATAAATTTAAATATCTACTTGTGCACACCCAAAGATAAATGTCATAATTGCCCGTTGATATCAAGTTAAGAGGCATGCTTATGTATTATGTCTTTTTTTATCTACTTTTGTATGTATGTGGGCCAAGCATTTGTTCTTGGCTTTAATGCTTGTGGACCCCATCATTACTTTGATATACCATTTCATTTTTCCTTGCCTTCTTGTCTAACTGAAAATTAAAGGGAAAAGACATAAAATCCCCCTGAACTTGGCACGAAAATTCACTTTAGTACTTAAACTACACGGGTGTTTATATACCCCCCTTAACATCTTTTAAGTGATTAAAACACCCCCTAAGGGATGATGTGGCAGAGAGAGTGAGTGCACTTTCCTGAAAGTGCGTGAAAAAGAGAGAAAAAAACTAAACTTTTAAAGCCCTACACATGACTTTTTTTTATTGGCCAATATATAACAAATTATTTAAATAGTTTTTTTTATATATATTAAATCTTTAAAATATGTAAATTTTCTTATTAAGAGGTAAATGAAATTAGTGGGTCCCCTTTTTATTTTCTTTAATTTTTTTTATTTTTAT
>JAJOOO010029300.1:0-12938 GCA_029582685.1 Solanum piurae
AAATTTGAATTTGAAATTTGAAAACTTAAACATTTTTTATTAGCTAAAAATGTTATTGAAAACTAAATAAACTAAAAATGCTATTCAATAACATATAATTTCAATACAAAATTACAAATAAATAAACATGTAAAAAAAATAAAAAGTCCCCCGTCCCGTCCCGCCAAACCCCGTCCCATCCCGTATATATAGTGGGACGGGATGGGACGGATTTTTATCCCCCAATCCCGGTCCCCCCAAAATCCCGGTCAATTGGTCCTCCGTCCCGTCCCGTCCCCCTTCATCCCGTCCCCCAGTCCCCGTCCCCGTCCCCTTGCCAGCCCTAGTTGCATCATCTTCAAGTTCTCTTGATCTTTGTTTTGACAATAGTTTTGGAGGTGTGATTCCAGAGTACCTGTAGTAATGAATTTGGCAATGAAGAATTTGATGGTCGTCATCTTACCGAGTATCTTGCTCTGAGCCACACGAAGATCAAGGTGTTTGCACCACCTGAGAGAAAGTACAGCACCTGGATAGGAGGATCAGTTCACGCTTCACTCAGTACTTTCCAGCAAGTTAGTTTATTTTTGCTTTATTTGACGGATCAATAAATCAACCGATTATGTCTAGTCTCAAATAATTGGTTCTAACTATGATTGTCTTCTTATTAATTCTTAATTAACTGCTCAATCCCATGAATAGTCTGCTGCTATTTTTACTTGGCGAGCTTTTTCCATTTCTTTGTAATTTAGCTAGTAAGCAGGAAACAGTACACAGTGAAAGTAAGTACCCCTGGTACTGTAAAGCATAAGCTCCAATTTATCATTGGAAACTAAAATTAAGTTTATTGTGTTTTGCCAAAGCATCAATCACATCATTGCCTTCCCGATACACGTGAAGTAATGTTGAATCTTTACTTGGTGATTTTGTATACCAGCATTGCGTTGATTTTGTATACCAGCATCAAACACATCGTTGCCTTCACATGGGATGAAGACAATCTTATCATTGATAATGACAAATATGCGGCATTATTATCCAATTCAACAAAAAGAAGGGCGTGGAGGAAGGACGATAACTACTTTCACACCGCCAACATTCAACCATCATTTCAGAACTTTACAATCCTTAGCTGCTTTTTAATAAAGAAATGAAATTTGAATAGATGTATCCATAATGAAAATATGGAAAAAAAACTCAGCACAATGTGTCAGAGTTTTACTATGCAGGAGTTTCGACAAAACTTTGATAATTTGAAGTTTATCAATTCAAACTCTAAAATATGATTCATTGAATAATGACTTCTTTTGAAGTTCATGGATAGTGTCATGGGATTTCACGTGTGATTATCAAAATAATAAACTCAAATTAGCCGTTGAATTAAAGAAGTAAAAAACAAATCACGAGTGAGAATGATCAAATGTATATCTACATGTTCTTTTAATAAAATGAAAAATCAAAAAGTATATTTAAAACAAAAAAATTCACCTAAAGATGTAAATGAGAAATTTTTATAATGAGAGAACTTTAAACCGCAAAGTTGAGATTGTATGATGCCCTTTTCCCTTTGATTTATTCTTTTTGGTTCAACTTTTATACCCAAGTCCCATTTACTCTGTTTACCAGAAAAAGTCTCTTTTTCTCTCACTCCCAATACTGAACGTAAGCTTCAATTCTATCAGATTATCCATTGGATTCAATGTATTTTGTCTCTGTCTTAATGTGCTTGCTAATTTATTAATTCTTCTTATGTATCTAATTATCAAAGATGGTTTTATTTATTTGGGTATTTTCCACACTGAATGCGTAGATGATATCAACGGGCTTTTCTCAATTTCTTGGTAGAAGAGATTTTGTGGGATAATGATTTCATGATCCAAATCAAGGAGCCGAGGGTCTTTCGAAAACAAGCTCTCTACCTCCAGCAGGTAGTGGTAAAGTTTGCGTACATTTTACCCTTCCTAGACATCACTTGTGGATTTCACTAGGTATGTTATTGTACGGACTCAAAGTAGCAATTTAGGATCCTAACTTTTCTCTCTAGCTAAGTAAATCTCATGGATTGATTTTTGTGTAAGCCATAAAAATTCTTCTGTTTTCTCCCATAAAGGTGCATATGCTTCAATTTTATTTGGTGATACATCGGATTTTAATTTGTTATCGAATTTGATTTTGGTTGCTCAATGACTTGGTGTTTCGAAATATGAAAATGGTATCTCTCGTTGAGCTAGAAAAGAGAATCAAACTATACATAAAGGAAAATATTCCTCACTGACTTGTAAAATTATACTTTCAAAATAAGTTTTCTAAGTCCTTACAAGATGGCTGGTGGGATGGATATTCAAACACTTATTATCGACAATGGAACTGACCGATCCATGGTTAGTAATAACAAAACACTTGCAATTTCAGCTTTATTCATTGTGTTGCTCTTTAGTAGATATTCAAACACTTATTTCTTTAGGCTGGGTTTGCTGGGGATGATACTCAAGGACTGTTTTCGAAAGTATAGTTGGTGTTATTCGTCATAGTGGTGTCATGCTTGGTAGGGGACAAAATGATGCCTATGTTGGTGATGAAGCTCAGCGTAATAGAGGTATTTTGACTCTGAAATATCCCATTGAACATGGCATGGTAAAAACTGGGATGATATGGAGAAAATTTGGCATCACAGATTTTACAATGGACTCTGTGTTGCTCCTGAGGAGCATCCCATTCTTCTGACTGAAGTGCCACTTAACCCCAAAGCAAACCGGGAGAAAATGACCGAAATCATGTTTGAGAAATTCAGTGTTCCAACCATGTATGTCGCAATCCAGTCTGTTCTCTCTCAGTTTGCTAATGGTCGCCTAACTGGTAAGCAGAAGAACAAATACTGCTTCTCTACTGTTTGATTTTAGCAAGTTACTAATTTCGTTTGTAATTTTTCAACCAGGCATTATGCTTAATTCTGGTGATAGTGCGACCCATACGGTCCCCATCTATGAGGGACATGCACTTCCTCATGCTATCTCGTGGTTAGGTCTTTGTGGTCGTGATATTACAGATTACCTCACGAGGATTCTCTCCGAGGGTGGTTATGTATGCACGGTACGATAAGAGAACATGCTACTAGGCGTATGAAGGAGACAATTACTTATGTTGCACTGGATTTTGAAAAGGAGATTGAAAAGGCAAAAAAACAGATCTTCAGTTGAGAAGGCCTTTGAGCTTCCTTCTGGACAAGTCCTTAATATTGGTGCTGAGAGGTTCTGTTGTCCTGAAGTCCTATTCCAGCCATCATTGTTCGGGATGCGACCGAAAGGAATCCATGAAAAAGTCTACAATTCAATCATGAAAAGTGATGTTGATATTAGGAAGGATTTATTTTTAAACATTGTGCTTAGTGGTGGCATAGAAAAACGTATGAGCAAGGAAATCACTGCTCTGGCTCCAATCAGCACGAAGATAGAGCCTAGAGGTGATTGCACCACCTGAGAGGAAGTACAACACCTGGATAGGAGGATCAATTCTAGCTTCCCTCAGTACTTTCAAAAGAGTTAGTTTCTCCTTACTTTATTTGACTAATCAATCTATCAAGTCTTAGTCTGTAATGATTAGTTCTAACTACGAAGGTCTTCTTGTTTTACTTCGTTTAAGCTGAAGGGATTCAACACTAATATCTACATCCTATGTAGATGTTGATAACAAAGGGCGAATATGATGAATTGTGTCCCTCAATTGTCCACAGGAAGTGTCTCAGAGCTTTGTGAGAACTTTAAATCCTTTTTCAAGACAACTTTAAAGTTGAACAAACATTAGTAACATCATTGTGAACCTATGTAGATAAACTACAAATAGAATAAATCATTAAAGTGGCTATATATACTAAGGGGCCGTTTGGTTGCTGGTTAGAGTTATGCAGGTATTAGTAATGCAGGTATTAGTAATGCAGGTATTAGTTATGCAGCGTAGTTATGCAGAGTTTAGTTATGCAGAGTTTAATAATTTTTTTGGGTGTTGGTTTGTTATATTAAAAAATAATAAACATTATATACTTGTTAAAAATAAATTATTTGTTATTGTTATATCTTAGACCTTTCTTACCGTTGTATTTTTATTTATTTTTTGCATTTTGCTTAGGCCAAGTTTTAGACAGAAACTTGAATGCCACATTTTTCAACTTCCTCATATAGTTGAACCGACGTATATATATGACACGTGTTAACACGGGACCAGCATTGTAACAGTTGAAACTTATTGATATGCTAGTACATATAACAAAAATAGATACATATAAGTTAACATCTGAGCAACACTGCGTACTAATGCTAGATATTATATTTGGAGCCTTTACTTCAATAATCTATAATATAGAAATTAGGAAGATTGTTTTTTTCTATTTGATAAAGGATATCATATTTACAAAAGTCTTGGCATGAACTAGTTGAAGCACCAGCAGAGATTACTTCAAGCAAAGCCATTGATATGCACATTGATAGATATGGCTTACTTCCAATGGCAAGAACCATTGATAGAGGATGCTTACTTCCAACAGAACAATCTATTGCTGGACACAATCCTCAACAATTATCGACATGGTCCTCACCCATAGACAATAGCCTCAGAAATTTGAATGTCTACTTAATTTTCAAACTAATAATGGAGTACATTAATCTAAATTCCAGTTTCGTCATACTAAATAATTCATTCAGTTACAATTTTCACATACTGCCATATCCTAAAATTGAGAGTCCATTGTTCAAGCAACAAAATAGTGACAAAATAGATTTTATAAGATGAAGAATACAACAAATCTAACACATACCATTGAGACAAACTTGAAATTCTAGTACCGTGGCCTCACAGAATCAAACTAGACTCACCTTCATTAAACGTGAAAGAAACTTACATAATTCATTGTTAAATTATATAAACTGGCACATAAAACATAGGAAAAATAAAAGTGAACTAGGCCATGGTTATACCTTACAAAGTAGCTACACCAAAAACCATTCAAAGGTTTAAAGTTTATCATCAATAATCATTCATACCATAGTGTAACGATCAAGTTCATTTATGCTTAGAAAGCACTCCATGAACTTTGTGTTGCTCCAGCTGATACACTAGGTTCCCCTTGAGTAATTTGATCTTCTTTTTTAGCTGGAGCATCATCTTCATCGACAACAATAATAGGAAATTCCAAAGACATGTCATTAGCAACTTCTTGAGCTTCAATTCTTTCTATTTCTTCAACACCAACTTCTGGCCCCTCAGCAAATTGTTCAGTAGCTCCATCCTTGCGAAATATCTCTTCCCAATCAGCAAATAATGGCCATTTCTTAAATGTCATTGACTTGGCATATGGATCAACCTAAGAAAAAAAGAAGCAAGTATATGAAGTAACTAACAATATTCCAAAGACAGAGATCATATTCACCAAGAGAAAATATAAGTAACTAGCTTTAGTTTACTAATAATTTAAACAATTGTAAATCACCATTATGAAGTCATCCCAAGCTTTTGGATCGTCAACCAAGATATTTCCATCGTTGTATCGAAATCCTAAGCCGCTTCGACTTTTTACCAACGATATGGTCATATAATGCTTTTTCCACCCTCTTATTTTAAAAAAAATATGTGGTAGAGCTTGCAATCCACAATTAGGATGACAAACATTCATGTGTTGTTCCAGTTCCATCAAATATCCTTGTTTAAAGGTTACATTATCTTCTTTCCAATCATTAGCACATAACTTTTTAAATCCATCAACCAGACTGAGTTCCTCTTCTAGAGTCCACACCTTGTTGTCCTTTTTTGAGACATGTTATACCTTCTTTTAGTGGGACTGCCAATTTTAATTTGTAAGAATGTAAAAAATCACAATTTATACTAACTTATGATTCACTACAAAAGTATACTAACTTATTTTCACATATATTGCATTTGTCTCTCACCAGATTTACAAGATAAAAAAAACAAAATGATAAGAAGAAGAAGAAAGCATAAGAAAAGGTTAAGATTTCAAAAGTTTCTAACATCAAAGAAAGAATTTAGATCGAGCGTTCTTCAAGATTTGCCTCTTAGAAGATAATGAAATTTTAGATCTATAAAAAGGCATATAATGTATCTGATTGTATTTAATTAGAAGTGATGAAGGGTCACATCTATCTATCTACCATACACAATTGAAATGGTCAGCATTGGAGGTAATAAATCCATCAGTCCTTTGGCTAGTAACGGAAGATTAATGCTTCTAAGGAGCGAAGAACAATTGAATGGTAATCCTATTATGGATTCTGAAGTTAGAATTTGAGCAACTAATGACACAAATAGGCTTGGCAGATTTGAGAACAGTTGGAAAACCATTTGGACTAAATTTCCAAGTTAAAACGCCTAATCGCACAAACTCAAAACGAAAGCCTCGAAACCCGAACCAACCATCCTACTAGACCAAAAATGACCTTCCGGATCTAACCACGCTGACGAAATTCTCATCCGATCACTTTTTACCAAGAATATTGACTGAAGTCGAACTTTGATTAAATTTTCAAGTTAAAACTCCTAATTGCACAAACTCAAAATGGAAGCCTCGAAACCCAAACCAACCATCCTACTAGACCAAAAATGACCTTCCAAATCTAACCGCGCTGACGGAATTCTCACCCGATCACGTTTTACCAAGAATATTGACTGAAGTCGAACTTTGACTAAATTTTCAAGTTAAAACGCCTAATTGCACAAACTCAAAATGGAAGCCTCGAAACCCAAACCAACCATCCTAATAGACCAAAAATGACCTTCCAAATTTTACCGCGCTGACGGAATTCTCAGTTTTTTCTCTAAACTGATCATCAAAGACATAGTGATACACATATATATAAGAGGAAGAAATAATATAGCATGGAGGGAGTGCTTGCAGAGATTATCAAAATATCCCGTATGAAATTCATAGGTTTCTTGCTTTTCTTGTAATAGCTTAGTGAAATAGTTGTATGTATGTAGGAACAATTTGTCTAGGCTGCTGGAACTATACTTGTACATGTTTTGGTTATAAATGAAAGCTCTAATTTTTACCAAAAAAATAAGATAAATAACTAATAGTTGTTAATAGAATGAGTGTTCAACCAATTCATATTGAATATAAAAAATATGACTTAAAGAGTTCATAACTATATGGATTCAAAACCTGAGATCAGTGAAAAGATGAGAGCAATTCTGATTGATTGGTTGATTCAAGTTCAGAACAAGTTTGAACTTAATTGAGGAACACTTCACATCCCAATCAGCATTGTTGATTATTGTCGTGAGAGACTGCATCAATCAAGAAGGGCATTAATGTCATGCTCATAATCTTCAAATACAAAGAAATTTGTGTCATTGAGGTATATTTCCAGAGCTTACATCTTATAAATAGAAAAATCTTTTGCCATATGAGCTGCTTATGGCTAAAGCTAACAAATTTTTGAATGAACTAATTTGATTTTTCAGGTCAATAATTTTGTGTGCATTTTAGAAAAGATTTACACTCATGTTCAGGTGTTAATAAGGGAGAAACAAATTCTTTGACAATTGGAATAGTACCTAATAGTCCCATCACCTTACGTGACTTCTTGTGTGTTTAATTTCGGACGCGTTTGATCATGAATTTTTTTTCCCTTTTTTTGAAAGTTGAACTACGAAAAACATATTTGACCATCAATTATTATACCTTTTGTCACATATTGTTAATCATTTACCTTTTTACACATTAAAAATATATAAATATGAATATAATTTTACTAATTCACTCCTTAAAAAACCTTTTGGGAATTTAGAAACAAGTATGAACACTTTAAAAAAGAACTAGTCTCAAGAGTAATATAGAAAAAATTTAATTAATGTTTTTTTGATTTAGTAAGAAAAATAACTAATTAATACTCTCTCCATTCCATATTAAGTTAATTTTTGAGGTGTTTCATACCCTTTAAGAAAAGTAGATTAAGACATAAATTGAACCTAGTTTTTCATTTTTACCCTTATTAATTATTGTCAAATTTATGATTAAAATAACTAAATATTAATTAATTACTAATTTCAATACTAACTAATGAAGGGTAAAATTGGAAGAACACTCTAAAAGTAGTATTGAAAACTGAACAATTAAGTTAATTTGAAAAATGGAAAATGCCTCAAAAATTAACTTAATATGGAATGGAGGGAGTACTTTTTATTCCACTTATGTATAAATAATCCATGTATTATGTATGGTATTATTTAGTACTATGTTTGGTAGGAATTTTGGCCTATATATAACTAATCCATGGATTAGTTATACCTCCTACATGATATTATAGGGTGTATTACTAATACCTTCCATTTGGAGGTATTAATAATGCATTGGATATAATACCATGGGATAAGTCTATGTAAAGACAAAAATATCCCTCAAATCATTTTAATTATTTTCTTAATTTTATGTTTTAGATTTGTACTAGTAAATTTATTTAAATAAATTAGCTTACAAATTATTTAGAGAAAGTTGTTTGTTACTACATAAATCCAATACAAATTAATACAATAATTGAAATGTGAGTTGCTTAACCTTAACTAATTCAAAGGACAATATTTGTGTGGTTTCTAATTATTTGTATTTGAACAATTTATAAAATTGCATACATATTAAAACTACAACTTGTAATTTTTATGTGTAAATGTAGATGATTTATTCAGTTTTACTATTGTTTACGTCTTTTCAATTTTAAAAGTTGATAGTTTATCTTCTTCTTTTTTAAATTGAAAATTGACATTTTGTAAGTAATCAATTTACTAAGATGACAATTATTTATCCTCAAATAATTTAAGTGAAAAAAAAAGCAAACATGACAACAAAATTGTTCTTCTCATAGCTAGTTAAAAGGCCATAAAAAAATAATATTGTTCGGCAATTATTTACCTTAATCTAATTACATAATAATTCAAGGGTATAATTAGAAAAGAGTTTTTTTTATAAAGTTTTAACCCAATTTCAAAATGGGTTTGAAACCAATGAACCAAACACTTGGTAAAAATAAACTCTGCATTACTAATCTCTGCACTATTAATCCCTGTATTACTAATCCCTGCATTATTCATTTTTGTACCAAACGACGGCTTAGGACCTAATTTTATTAAGACAATAGAAATTTTGAATACATATTTTATAACGTTCAATTTCCAAGAAGCAGCTAATCGTACAAGTATTTTACCGTTGTGTACAATCACTCACAGCCTATTCTTCTTCTCTTCCTTCTTTCAGTATATATACTCACTCCTCCTTCAATGGAGGCATCAAGAGAACAAGAACAATGGGGGTTTTCGATCCAACTGACTATTCTTCTCTTTATATGGAGGCATCAAGAACAATGGGGGTTTTCAATCCACTCATAGCATCACTTGCCGTATATATCTGGAGGCATCAAGAACAATGAGGGTTTTCAATCCAACTGACTATTCTTCTCTTTCTATGGGGGTTTCAATCTTCTCTCATCTCCTTTTTCCCTATCTTTCAATCTACCAACGAACCCCAACACAACTGTATACTAAATTCAACCTTCCTCAAGGGTTCTATAAAATCTTACTCTCTTTCCGATGATGGAGTTTTACTGGTTATGTGGAGTTCGAATATTTGGGTTATTACGCTGAGAAGGTAACTGAGTCTTGGGTCGATTACTGACTTAGAAGGAATTGAGATCCGTGTGGATTCTTGAAGTTAAGCTTCATTCAAGAAGCTTGATATCAAATGGTTTGAAACTCTTCATTCTCTGAGACAGGTGATTTTCACGTTACATTCTGTTTGATTCATTGTTTCTAAATTGTATGAAGATATTCTTTATGGTTAAATGTGAATGAGGTTTGCCATGTCTGGGAGTATTTACCATCAACTTGGCTTCATTAACAAGAAGCTTGAAATTCTTCATTCTTGTTTGGCCTTGTGTGGAGGACCATCTCTTAGACGGGTGATTTTCAAGTTCCATTCTGGTTGATGTATTGTTTTTCTAAAAATGTATTTAGATAGTATTCTTCATTAATATTCTCTGGTCTCGCATATTTCAACATGGTTCTTCTCTTCAGTGATGGTCAATATTGATATTGTTGTGTAAAATGTGAGTAAGCCCTTCATGGAATAAATAATTGTTGTGTCTCTTCAGGTACTTCCGTCTAGATTTAATGACTTTGTTCTCGATAATTGGAAGAAAGAGAAGAGTAAAACTACTGTAAAAGAATCAACTTTGGACCCTGAATTTAATCTGTGTAGAGAAAAGGGTAGCTTGAAAAACACCAAACGTGAAATTGGAACTAAGAAGCGTGTGGATGACAGGGTAAATTACCAATCTTGTGTGTTTTCGCCCGATGGAACAGTAGAAATTGGGTATAATGGGTCAAAGCGATTAGATAGTAGGAAGTATTCTACTTCCCGCAGTACATTAACATCATTACACGAGTGATTGGGAGATGCCAATACGCTTGATGGGGAGTTTGATGAAGCTATAGATTTAAGCGGAACTGATGCAATGGTGAAGCGGGAGGGAGGGAGGGAGGAGAGCTTATAGGTTTGGTCATGAGGGTTTAAATTCAGGTGACATAGTTTGGGGACATTGTCCTGCTTGGCCGGCAATTGTACTTGATTCAGAAACACAAGCTCCTCAATTATCGTGTTGCTGGAACAGTATGTGTCATGTTCTTTGGTTACTCTGGAAATGACACGCAAAGGGTAAGACTTATCTTTTGTGCATTATGCAGAGTATCCAAGTGATAGAAGTATGAAGTATGGTGTATCTACTAAGATGACACATTTTCATGAGCAGGATTATGCATGGATTAGACGCGGGATGCTATTTCCATTTATGGAACATGTAGACAGGTTTGTGACAGTTTTAATGTTGATATAAATTTTTGGTACTGTCTGGGTGTGGTGAAACTTTGCTTTGTTTAGGTTGCAGGGGCAGACTGACTTGAACGACAGCACGCCTGCTGATCTTCGCTCTGCCATAGAAGAGGCGTTTCTTGCTGAAAATGGTGTTGTTGAGATGTTGATGGTTGAAATAAATGCAGCAGCTGGTAATCTAGATCATCTCCGGTCTCTTCCCCGAGGAGTATTCGAGGCCTGTGATTCAAATCAGGACCAAGAGTGTAACTCTCCAAGCCAGGCACGTTTCTGTTGAGTAAATAATTGGTGTTGTAGTGTCTAGTTAATTTCCTTGTTCAGCTGCATTAATTTGTTCCCCATGAATGTTCTTGTATTTCCAGTTGTTGCAAGTCTTTGTACTATTGTAGAGAAATTGTTTTTACTCATGGACTCTTGGTTTACTCATTGTTTTCTTGCCTTGTCTCTCTGACTGGCTTTGACAGTTTCTCCAATTCTACTGCTCAAATTTCTTTGCAACAAAGATAAATAAGGAATAGATAGAATTTGTTATCTGGATGCTTCCTCCAATCTAGGTTTTACTCATAGTTTCTGTTTTACTTTCTTAATTAAGAACTTACCTCAACAGAATGTCAATTTTCTGAGAAATTTATTGAAAGAAAGGACAAGTAGTGACACAGGCTGTTTTCCTTAGCTAATGTTAACTAAAGATAAAAATGATGGTAGCCTTCTCAGAGAATTGTTGTTTCCCTGAGCTAATGTTAACTAAAGATAAAAATGATGGTAGCCTTCTCAGAGAATTGTTGTTTCCCTTAACTAATGTTAACTAAATATAAAAATGATGGTAGCCTTCTCAGAGAATTACTCTCTATCTGGTTGGATGAAGCCATTACTCAACACCATATTATCAAGGTTGGCAAACTTCATTCAACCCCAACACAACTGTTTACTAAATCCTCACAAAATTCAGCCTTCCTCAAGGGCTTTTACCAAGCTCTGTAAAATCTTACTCTCTTTCTGATGATGGAACCTTTGAAGTTATCTGTAGAAGCCTTGTTATGTGGAGTTTGAATATTTGGTTTATTACCCTGACAAGGTTACTGGATCGATTACTGATTTAGAATGAATTGAAGTTAAGAGATTTTTGTTGTGGTAAAGTGTGAATGAGATCCGTGTGGATTTGCCATCGTCTGGGAGTATTTACTTTCAAGTTGGGCTTATTAACAAAAAGCTTGACATCAAACAGTTTGAAACTCCTCGTTCTTGCCAGGAAAATGCTGTGGAGGACCATCTCTGAGACAGGTGATTTTCTAGTTTGATTCATTGTTTTTCTAAAATTGTATTAAGATATACTTGATTAAGTTGTATAAGAGGCATAAACAATCTTTATGAGTTTTTTCCATTTATATTCTCTGGTCTGGCATATATCAACATGGTTTTTCTCTTAATATTGATATTGTTGTGTAAAATATGAGTGAGCCCTATATGGAATAAATACTTGTGTAAGGGAATTTGAAAAATTGTTGTTTCGCATACCAACACTTGCAATAGTCTGGCAAGATTGTCTATATGGTTCTATACTAAGACACTGGCACCTAAAATGCACAAAGAAGCAGCAGATTCCTAGAAGGAGAAATTAAGATCAATAAAGGGCAATAAGACCATCTCCAATCCACCTCTATTTTACTCTCCATTCTCTATATTTGGAGAGTAAAATAGAGAATGGGCACTCCAACCCATCTCCAAATTACCCTCTATTCTTCAAATTTAGAGAGTTGAATAGTAGTTCTCCAAATTTGGAGAACTACTATTCACACTCTCTATTTCACTTTTTTATTATTTTATTATTATTTCTATTACTTTTTAATTAACATATTATTTTACATATAATTTCATTAATTAAATATCTAATATTCATAATTCCTTTTTAAATGTAATATAATATTTTTAAAAAATATTATTTAATATATACTATTTTAATTTCAAATTAATAGTATTTTTTTCTCCTAATTTTCGTGAATAATAAATTTTATTTTGTTATTAATTTTCATTATAAAGAATACGCAAAATTAAAATGGCAAGATGAAAAAATTTA
>JAJOOO010029301.1:0-18124 GCA_029582685.1 Solanum piurae
TTTAGGTTTTTTTTAATGAAAAACCAAACCAAACCGACCTATATGTACACCCCTACTTCTAAGTCATCAAGAATCGTGGTTGAGTTCCAAGGTTAGTTTTTTATTGATTTTATTTTGTTAATTTTTCGAAGAAAGGAGCAATTTAACTTATGATAATGGAGGTTTTTTTTTCAAACATGTAGAACAATAATAAAGAAGAAGACAATTGAGTTAATATTTATTTTTTCCAAGTTTATTTTAACACATGACCAATTTTTATTGGTCAGTGTTGTCTAAAAATTGCCCCCACGCGCCTAACATAGGTGAAGTCACGGACACATCCACGTAGGCCGAAAAGTGGTAAAAAATTAACTAAAAAATAAGTTCGGGGGAGGTAATAGGACCTTAGTAAAGGTTAGGTGTGTCTCAGGGATTTTGGGCATAGGTTGGGGGGTACTTATGCATTTTCCCAATAAAAGTTGATATAATATATATTGTAGTAATTTAACATGAGGTAGTTAATATAATAATTTATATAACTTATTTTAAATGATTTTAACTGGTGATAAAATAATAGTAATAAATAAATATATGTTTCTCAATAAATTATATAATGAAATATATGTTACGTGAAGTTTTGGGATTATACATAAAAAAAGAAATCAAGTAAATTAGATACTTCAAAAATTATCTTTACAATCCAAAAAAAAAAAAAAGCACCATGAAATTGAAAAGTCTGAAGAGAACCAAAGGAAAGGACATAACATGCTCCGAAATTGTTGGAAATTATGTTCTTGAAGAGCTTGTTCACTGGTTGCATTCTTTTTAAATTAGGCATTTTGAGAAAAACAATTGTGATTGATATTGAATTTAACATGTTAACTGATTCATTAGGGTGTTTGAAATGTGTGGAGCAGTTGAATTTTGCTGAAAATTGGCTATATGGACAAGTCCCAAAAGTGATTTGTCTACTAAGAAATATTGAATTTTACTTTTGTCTTGTAATTATTTTATAAAAGTAAGATCATTGTATAGAGACTGATAAAAAATGAAGTTCTTAATTTTGAAAACAAAACTGCATTATTGGTCCTCCTAGTAAAAGATCTCTATCAGAGTGTATAATATTTAGGACGCAAATCAGAAATAAAGGGCAAGAAATTTATTGGTATAAGACATGAGAGGGGAGAGAATTGAGGAGTGAATGAAATGAAGAATGGGTTAATGTCTATTTATTTGTGTCATAGACTTAGTTCAAGAAAAATCTTATAATTTATAGTTTCTAGAAAAGCCATGGAACTTGTGGAGGAAAGTTACCCACTCTAAGAAATATTTTGACAAGATTGAAAGTACAATTTATAGAATTTTTAAATGATATATATATGAAATGATCACATTACCCTTGTTCATCCTCAACTTCACATTTCTATATAATAGAATACTACCAAGTTTTGGTCCGACAACTTCAAATTTAAATCAAACTTACATCAGTTTACATATTTAATATGTTTGAAATCAAGTAAAAGTACAAAGTTGATTATATATTTTAATGAAGAACTATTCTTTTATAATCTAGTAAACATTTATAATTTACTTAAATATTTATAGTTAACTTTAAATGAAAATATACCATCCTATTCATTTTATTTGCAAAGTTACTTTTTAACATCTTTTAAAATATACATTTTTTAAATATTGAAATTAATTTTATTTATTCTTTAATTTCAATCTAATATATTATTAATTTTAGCACACTTATTTCTTTTCAGGTATATTAATTAGAGCCAAAATAAAGATGAAAATAATTAATTTTTTTTTAAAATAATGAATTTTTATGTTAAAGTAGGCATTTTAGTAAGCATAATAAATATAAAAAATATTAGGAATTAATTAAAATAATAGTGAAATAGATAATGAACAGATATCACAATAACTCACAAAAGAAAAGAAAGTGAAGTGATAACAAAATGAGTTAATAGTAATAACAATAACTAAAGATGTTTCTAGAACTATTTAATTTTCTTGTTATTATTCTTTGTAGATTTTTGTTAGCTTTACATTACATTTTTACCCTTGATCATCATTCACTTCATATACAAAAAGATGTTTCTAGAATTATTTGTTTCTTGCTATCTTTCTTAATAGATTTTGTTAGAATAAAATTACATTTTTATCCTTGGTCGTCCTACCACTTCACTCTTCTATATAATAGAAAATTCTGAAACGAGTTCCTGCCAAGTCTTTAATGTGTTTTAGGTGGGTTTCGAAATCTTTTAGCTCATTTACATCAGAACCTTTGTTCATTGAAGCACACCAAAAAAGTCGTGTAGCAGAATTTCTTATGTATTACTCCCTCCGTTTCAAAAAGAGTGTCCTAGTTTGATTTGACACAGAGTTTAAGAAAATAAAGAAGACTTTTGAATCTTGTGGTTCTAAATTAAAGTTATGTCAAATGTACAAAATTGCCCTTTAATCTTGTGGTCTTAAACATGCCACGTGGAAAGCTGAAAGTAAATGCTATCAAAAAAGCAAATGAGGTCATTCTTTTTTAAACTGAGGGAGTACTTAGCTTTGAAGGACAAATATGTCATATACAATTTAGGACAAGATGACTTAACTTGTGTTTCTTATCTCTTCAAGTACTTGGATGATCGATGTTTTCGAAATCTTGATCATTATTCAAGGTCTATCAATGGCGTAGTTTGTGCGGAACAATCAATGAGATGTTGCTATTTGTAATCCGTTCACAAGAGAACATGTCTTTCTTCCTAATTCATCGACGAGTTCAACTACAAGTTGCTCTTTAGGGTTTGATCCCACCACCAAGAAATTCTTAGTATTGAAGGCAAACTTGGGAAATAATACACTTCAACTGTGTTTCTGGATTTTCATCATTGGGGTGGACAAATCCTGGAGGGAGGCATACGTAAATATGACCAATTTTTTCCCTACGAAGGATAGTGTTTGTATCGATGAGGTTATTTATTTTGTAAATTTATTTAGATTATGTTATTATATAGTTGCATTCAGTATTGAAGATGAGAAGTTAATTCAAACCGTCTTGTTGCCCGATGATGTAATTTGGGGATACTAAAAAAGATTAATAGATGTAAAGGGCTAAGCGGCAGTAGTGAGTATTTCAATTTTTCTCGTCACACATTTACATGTTCTACTAAACGAGACAACACGGATGAAGCAATCGATTGAGCTACCATCTGAATTATCATTAGACCCATTTGGTATTCCTTTATTTACCACTAATCTTAAGGGAGAGCTTCTACCATTTCAACTTGTGGGATTTTACCCTTGTTTATATATGACATTGGAAGGAAAGATTGGAGAATAGTTGAGATACATGAAGTTCAGGAACGAAGAATAGAAGTAAGAATCACTTTGGTGTTGCACTAAATCTTGTGGAGAGTATTTGGCCCTTGAGATGATCTAAGCGGAGCTAGGGGTGCAAGGTCATCGGAGAATTACACCATATATATACATACTCAAAATTATTTTTATGTATATATGGTAGATTTTGAATTTCCTTTGTTTCTTGGTATGCTTACTTTTTCCTAGCTTCTTTATGGTTAAGAATGTTTAGAGAAATAGCTACGTGTTCTATTTTCATTATTTATAATAGACACCTTAAGCCAAAGTTGTTGTGTTTCAAGCTTGTAAGAGTACTAGATCATGCTTTGAATATTTGTTTGCAAACTTTTATACTTAAAGATTTCAAATCTCGAAATATGACCATTTCTTGTTATGCTTTCACTTCTATCACCTTTTTTTTGGACCGTTCTTTCTCGAGTCTATATTAGAAATAACCTCTCTATCTTTATGATAGGAATAAGGTTTGTGTGCACAATATGCTCTCCAGACCACACTTTGTAAGAATATATGTACGGTGTATGTTGTTGTTCTTGTTGTGTTTCTAATTTATGAGCGCGCTAATTAAGTAACTATTTGTGATTGAGTATTCTAAGATGCATGAGAATATTACTCCTCAATTGACATGTGTATACTGTGTTGCTCCCCAATATACACGCAAGTCTACGTGGTCGCTCAAGTAATATAGATTCTTAAAGAAATGAGTTATTGTTCCCAAGGGACTTATGATCAACATATATTTGACACTTATCTCTACAAATAAAATAAAAGTAACCGGTTTTAGAAATTGTGATGATTGTTAACTACTACTAATTATGCATTAAATAAAAGTAACTAATTGTGAACGACTTTACGATGATGTTTCAAGCAAGTAAAAGACAATCTCAGGGCTGCAACATGTAATGAATCTCATGTATCATATTCTCTGCTTAGAACTAATTTTAGTTGTCAAGTTACTGGTTTACAGGGTTAATTGTATGAGTCGGGTATCAAACCTCTAGTCGCCTACTCCAGTTAGTAGTCTAACTACATAGTTGAGCGGGGATAAATGTGCCTAACTGGTGAGCATTTATATTTCATCTCTTTTCGCAAACAAGCAAGTTGTTCGTTCGGGCGTCACTCCTAAACCAAATCACCTCAATCAAATGGGTCGATCGAGCTCTTTATATTGGTTGGTCTATCTAACCCCTCCTCTCTCGATTTTAAGATTAAGACAATATATTTATCTCATGGTGATCAAGCACGAAATACTAAAACAAGAATATAAAAGTAACTTATAATAACAACCAAGAATTAATTCAAAAAGCCTTAAATAATCAACAATCAATTCATAGCTACAGCCCCAGAACTAAGACGTTTAGCCACTCATTCTATTAGAAAACCACAAAATATAATTGTTCATGTGATTTTCGGAAAATAGAAGAGTTAGAAGATCGAAACCTATTTCCAAAGATGAAACTTGCTCTTGCACACCAAATAAAAAATCGAACCCTAACAATGTAGCCTTAAGGGCCTATTTATAATAGTTAGGAACAATAGAGTCGAATTCCACTTCAACTAGGAGTCCTATTTAAATCTAATTTCGCTCAAATGTCCGCAAATTTATGGGGCATCGCGCCCAGATCGCGCCTGGCAAGATGGCGCGCCGCGCTGCCACTACGCCAAAAACAAGCTGCACAAAAGGCCCTGGCGCGTCGCGCCCTTGTTGCGCCAGTGGTGCTGGGGTGCCGCGCCACCCTTTTCTCCTGGCGTCACCTATCATCTTCAACTACTTTTCCTTCCTTGAATCAATCACTTCCCTTAGGAACCTGCAAAATCGCTAATCATGTATTGAATGCCCTAAAGCTTACGTTCAAGATGGGTAATTCACAGGAGTTGGTCATTTAAATATGTCTAAGATCACTACCCCACACTTAATCATTTGTTAGTCCTCGAACAAACTCTATATTATCAACTCACATTCTTAACCTTTCAGCCCCTTTCACCTTTCTTTACAATCGACCAAGCATTTTTAATCATGATCTTGTGGCACACACTATATACAATAATTTCCACTCTTCCTTATAGTCTACCAATCAACAATTCACAACCTCGATGAATGACTATTCTCCAATAATTCTGGGCTAATGCAATATCATATAGACACACCAAACAAGAGTAAGCACCAAACATGTTTCATGAATGCCCTCACCAATTTAAGTATAGCCTTTCTTTCACACCAACAACATTGCATTTCAATTATAAGGTTCTCTTTTATGAAATTCACTCTCACACTCACAAATGAAGTTTTCACATAACCTAACATGCCATAAGCTTGCCCTTAGTGTACTTTAGTTTTCACAAAGTGTTACTCATAGAATCAAGAGGACTTTCATTCGGTTTGTAATGTCGGCTTTAGGTAAGGGAGGATATATTTGGGTAAAATTAGTGACTCATCCTCCCTAATGAACATGTTTTGCTTTTCTTGCTAACATTACCAACTTTTTCTTTCCCTTTGATCCCCCTTTATATTTTTCCAATTGAACTTCACACTTTGCCTTCACTTTCACTTAAGCCCTTTTTTTTGTGCACACCCTTTTTTTCTCTCCTTTGTTTTTTTTTTTTCACACTTGACAATAGCCACCCTCAACTTATCGATTTTACTCGAATTAAGGTGCACATTGTCCTTGTAAGGACCAGGGCCATTATTAAGGTATTTCATTTTTTTCAGATTAGCCACCTTTAACTTAGGCTTTTAGCCTTTGTCGAAGTGCATAATGTCCCAATGGACCAGGGCCAATCACAAATTTTAGGACTTATGGGGTATCATTTGTTTACCTCTTCTCTTTCTTCTCCACCAAATCAAGCATTTCCACCTATCCATTTTAACCAAAGTTATCATTTTTTCCAACTCAACATAGCGCATTAAGGAATACTTTGGGATCAAAACTAATGGTATCAATAAAAGGGATTCGGCTCAATTAAGTGGGTCAGAACAAAATCAAGGCTACAAGGCTCAATGGGGCTAAGCTAGTGATATTTTATTTGGAGGCACACCGAGAAGATTCAAACTTGGCTATTCAAAGAATGCCTCAATCATATTCCACAAATCACACAAGTTACACATTAAGCACACTTGGGGCAAGTTCTAGATGTTATTCAATACCAAAACTAAGCAAATACTCTCCACACATGGCATCACAACACACATAAGGACCCAACACTTGTATCATGCTCACATAAACTACATTATGGTGTTTCCACACAATTAAGCCCAATTTCTTTATTTTCCATTTAGAGTCAAGACAAAGAGATTGTGTTTGTTTTCAAGGTCACCATTTTAATATTGCAAACAAAGTGTTACCACTCATGACGTCTCGCCAACTATCAAGACAAGGTTTCAAAGTGCCAAAGAGGTCGGTTTCATACTTTCTACTCCTAGTGACTAATTTTCCCTAAGACGGTCGTCATCCATCCATCATCGAGAACTGCCACTCCTATAACGACTCTAAGACGCAACACAACTAAATAAACTACTCATCGTCTATTCAATGGGACTATCCTCAGGAAAAGAACCAAAAAAAATGTGAGGAACCCTCCTAAAAATTAAAAAGATTCGATAAAACAGTAAACTATGTACAATAAAATTCAACTTACACCCCACACTTAAACAAAACACTGTCCTCAGTGTGCAAAATAAAACAAAGTGCAAAGGTAAAAGAGAACTCCATGTCGGCTTCTAGGCCACGTGCTTCAAATCAGCGGGTTGCCACATTAGTGGCAAAATTCATAGCCATCGAGGCTGCATTACCAGCTCGATCGCCTGCATCAGTATCATCATCTCCGGGGCCAGTATCATCTGACTTATCCTCCGCCGAGCCATCCTCCCCATCAGCACTGGCATCATCATCATCATCAATGGGTTCTTGGAAAGTCGGGTCCATCCGACACATGCACATTGCGCTATCCGTCAAGGGGTAACGCTCCGCTAGTGTCGCCATTTCATCCTCAGTCACTGAACGGCCACCTATCCGCAGTTGTAACTCAGCCATTCCAAACATACGACCCATCCAACTATCATCACGAGCTTGCCTATCAACAACAGTCAACACGGGCTCGTGGGATGGATCGTGCGCTTTAGTGCGTGTGACATCCACCAAGTGGCACACTAGATGAGGGGAACGGGGGGGACACATCATGCACCTCCTCCTCAATCAGTAACGCTCGTAGATACCTAGTAATGATGCTCCCATAACAGAAACACTATCTCTTATGGGTCCTAAACTTAAGCATGTTTTGCTTCAAAATAGCCCCAACATTCACCGACAGCCCCTTCATCCGACGATAGACTAACACAACTCTCTCCCTAGTAACATCAGTCGTATGCTTGCATGATAGTAAGGTGCTACACATAATATTTAACCAAATACGAGCATCCAAATTCAAGTGGCCATAATGGAGAGTCAAATGAAGACCAGTGTCTCGCACTCTATCCCACCGCACAATAGAATTCACCCCACACAAAGTATGCCTAATATCACGATAAAGGGGTCGTTAAATCATAGCCAGAAACTCAGAATTCTCATAATTCGGTGTACCAAAAAATTTATTCAATGCTTCTACAGTGAATCTCACCCGATTATCCATAATCAGCCCTTGGCTCAACTCAACATGATAGGTATTTCAATTCGCATAAAATTCACACACTAAGCTTAAATTGCACTCATCTTGGTTCACGAAGACATATTGGAGACCCAAAGCATGGACTTGGGCGTGAATGTCTGGAAATTCTTATCGCAATCTCCCCTCGTCTACATACTCATCACCTAGGCACTTGGATTCTTGTTGACATTCGTACCAATCCTCTCTGTAGTGCATTAAAGCTTGCTTGCCAAATATTTGAGGTGGCAAATTGGTTGTTTCCCGATTAGAACTTTCGGCAGCTGCTTTTTTCTTACTCCTCTTAGTACCCAAACCACTAGAAATATTCTTACCCTTAGGAGCCATATTTACACCCAACAATGGAAGAAACTAAGAAAAGAAGAAAAAAATTGGGGAAAAAGGATGGGAGGTCGGGTAGGCAGTGGGGTGGGTGGATTTGGTGGGTTTTGAAAATTTGATGAATTTTTGTGGGTGTTAGTGGGTGAAAGTTGAGGGAAAGGTAAGGGAAGAAGGTTTTGGTAAGGATTAATGGAGGAATTTGGGGTTTTTGAGAAGAATGTGGGTGAAGAAGAAGAAGAAAGAGTTGGAATTTGGAGAGAATTTAGAGACATGGACGGTTAGAGAGAGAGAATGGATTTAGAAAAGTGGGGTGCATGTGGGTAGGTGAAAAGATTAAAGGTCGGAATGTAAGTGGGTCCCATAATTTCCCAAAAATTTTAGATTTTTTTTGTTTTTTTGCTTGGCGCAACAAGGGGGCAGCGCGCTGCCAGTGCGCCAAAAACCGCCCCCAGCCAACTCTACCCAGGTGCGATGCGCTGATAAAGTGCAATAACCTTTGGCGCGACGCGCTCGTATTGTGCCTGTCATCGGCTATTTTGCCGAGGCTTGGCGCGACGATGGCGCGTATTGCTACCAGTGCGCCAAAAATGAGCCTCAGTACTTAGCCTCTGGCACGGCGTGCCTAAATAGCGCCCAAACTCATTTTTTCAACATATTTCTTCTATTTTCGGGTGGTTTCTCCTCCTATGACCTGCACGTCAACCAAACAATGTGACATAATAATAGTGGGTTGCCTCCCACCCAGCGCCTTAGGGTTGGTCGTGGCACGACTCATCTTTTTGTATTTTTGTTTATAACTTCTAAAGTTCTATCCAAATAACAAACTAAAAAAATAAAAAATAAAAACTCTACGCCTAGGAATTTGAAACTAAGCTAAAATTTCAATTTAAGCCAAACTACTACCTATTACATATTATCCACGGGTTACCTCCCGTGTAGTGCTTGATTTAACATCGCGACACGACTCAACTTGGATCATTGATCACTTAGCTCAAGAGCCTCCAGATCATGATCTGAATCTACACCAAAGTAGTGTTTCACCCTTTACCCATTTACCAAGAACGTAGGGCCAGTCTCACCTTTAAGTTCAACAGCCCCATGTTGTGTCATTCTTACCACATCGAAAGGACCACTCCATTTAGACCTTAGTTTTCCGGGGAATAACCTTAATCTAGAGTTAAAGAGTAGTACCTTTTCTCCTGGAGTGAAAGTACGAGTTACTATGTGCTTGTCATGCCACCTTTTTGTCCTTTCTTTGTAAAGCTTGGCATTCTCATATGTGTGGAGCCTAAACTCCTCAAGTTCGTACAATTGATTCACTCTCTTTCTACCGGCCAGCTCAGGGTCCAAATTCAACCTCTTAATCGCCCAATAAGCTTGGTGTTCCAATTCCGCCGGAAGATGTAACACCCCTAAATATTAAAACTGATATTCGCATTTCGATTCACCATTGCTTAATTACTACAGTATGTTTTACTCTCATTTTGGGAACTTGAAATGTTGTGATATTTGCAAACTTGCTTAACATAAACTGTAATCGTAATTTAAGGCATTGTATTGGGGTATTTACGTAATATTCTAATTGGAATTATATATAACTTGAAAGGGAGGTGAGGTATATACATATTGGTATATATGTATACTTTTGGGCAGCAAACCTTTTACTTTTGGGCAGCCAACCTTTGACTTTTGGCTATATCTAGTAAGTGATAAACATCACTTTTATAAGATATATTTTCACACCTCCTCTATAAGAATTCGTGTTCTTTAACTCTTAGAAACCTGTAAAATTCCTCTAACCATATTACTCTCAAAATTTCAAGAAAACCTTGGTCCTTTTGGCTGGAATTCTAGACACACCCTTCTCTTTGGTGAGTAGTCGGAATCTGTTTTTTTGAGCTAAGTAGTGTTTTGTACGTTGTGAATATCTCGTTCTATAGAACTCATATTTCAGTGAATAAATATGATTTGGAAAGGTAATTCGTATACCTACAACTCTTATGTTTATGTACAACTCTAATTTAGCTGTTATCGATTCGAAATATGGGACACAACATAGGACAAGTTCTGTCCAGATTTCGGAATTTGAAATCTTGTATGGACAACTGTTAGTGTTTTGATTATATCTTTTTGTACAGAATTTATTTTTCAATGATTCTTGGTTATTTGCAACCTTAAGATACGTACCTACATCTTTCATGAAGGATATAAAGTCCAGTTTTGCCTTTTTCCTTTTCAAATCTAAGTTGCGACATGATGTACTATACTGCCAGAATCACTGTTTTGGGAGCATAGTCATATTTGTATAGGCGAAGCTTACTTGATATGATAATCCTGTTTTACGTCAACATTATTGAGATGCTAGTAATTAAATAAGTCATTCAATTGTTATTTTTAAGGTTGTATATACTCGTGAACAAGTTGAGGACCTTGATACGTTGGTTGGTCTACGGGTTGAACTCTTGAAGTTTGTTGGATTGTTTCTATGCTAAAGCACTGAGGTTTGTGTATAAACTTGTACTTGTACTATTTTTTCCTTTTGGTATATCTGAAAGCTTATCTTGGTACCTTGGTTACCTCTTGTCACTTTGGATTATCGCGTTGGTATCCTTAAAGATATTAACGACACTTGTGTAACTCGCCCACTTGTACGGATTGTTTGATCACCTGGCACTCTTGTTGGGACCTTGTCCTTCTTGTGGCTGTGACTTGGTCACTATTGGCATGCCTCTTGATTCGGATCATTTGCCATCTTGACTCTGGATTTTTAGTCCATCTTAAGAATGGAAGTTGTCCATTTTAAGTACGTACTAGAAAGCCATTTTTCATATGGTTCTTGGTTCTCTTGATTATTGGGCTTGACCCTTCTTGATACATGGTGTCGTCCCTTCTTGATACCTACTTGTGCTTGTTGTGATGACAGGATGTTTATATTGGGCAAGCCTTGTTATTGAATCTCTTGGAAAATGGTGCTATGACCGTTCTTGACATTTGGATCTTCAAATATCGAACTTGATTCTCTTTGTATATTGTTTACATGATTTATTGATTCTGTTTCAATTGTGCTACCCATGACTTGAGAAAGGTAGCTTGGTGAATCTGAGGGCTCCGAACCTATAGTTTTTACACCACTAAGCTATATGCTTAGCGATAGTTGTTTCTATCGTAGGGAATGTTCGAGAGGATGCATGAAGCTGGCCATTGTAGATGGAGATTTTGAGAGCCTTAAGGAAGATCACATTTGCATATAGGCATCTATATTTTGTATAAACCTTGGGACTTGTACATGATCTGTGTGTTGTATATTTACATGAAATTTTGAGGGCTAATTTGATCATGTCACCATGGGTTATAATAAGTATTGCGATATTTTTTGTTCTTTTAGGGTGTGTAAACCCAAGTCTTGTAATATACTAAATTTACTAATTATTTTGAATGTTTGTGTGAAGCATGAACCGACTAATTTTGATACTCGGAAGTTGATAATATCATTTTTATATGTGAGGATAATATATGCATGAAAATCTCGCAAGTTATTTGCTTAGATTATCTTGGAAGGGTTTTTTCGCCATAAGTTAAAATTCTACGCAGTTTTAATTTGACGCAAATGAATGTTTAAATGGGCACGATGCATATCCTTAACTATTTTTATATTTTTGAACCTAATCCCCCTACTACATTTTAATCAATACTCCCTACATTAATCTCTTTTAAATGTCGCAAGTATTAAAGTAGATTCATTATTAAGTGGTAGTATCCTTCCGAAAGGGTCGCTACATGACATGCTTTACCAAACACTATGTGATAGGTAGAAGTCCCTATGGGTGTCTTATAAGCAGTCATATACGCCCACAATGCATCATCTACCTTCTCAACCCAATCCTTCCTCTGCGCATTCACAGTTTTCTGCAAAATTTGCTTCACCTCCCTATTCGAAACTTTCACTTGGCCACTTGTTTGAGGATGGTAAGCAGTAGCAACCTTATTCTAAATACCATATTTAGCAAGACGATTTTTAACTAGATGGTTAATGAAATGCACCTCCATCATTTATGATTGCCCTTGGAGTGACAAAGCGAGTGAAGATGTGCTTCTTGATGAACTTGATCACCACAGCTTGCATCATTCGAAGAAAGAGCGACAGCCTCAACCCATTTACTCACATAATCCACAGACACAAGAATGTATTGGTTTCCACTAGATGGCGGGAAGGGACCCATGAAGTCAATATCCCACACATCAAAAAATTCCACCTCCAAAATGTTACTTAGCGACATCTCATGTCTTCTTGAAACAGTACCCAACCTTTTACATTTATCGCAACCCTTCACAAAAGCAATAGAGTCTTTAAATAACGAGGGCCAAAGGAAACCAGATTGCAGTACCTTGTGCGTCGTGCACTCTCCTCCATGGTGTCCTCCATATGGGCTAGCATGACAACTTTCAAGAACTTTTCGAACCTCAGACTCCGGAATGCATCTTCTCACCACATGATCCACACCTTGCTTGAACAAGAAAGGTTCATCCAAGATATAGAACTTAGCATCATGATTGAACTTTTTCTTTTGTTGGGTGGTTGCACCTGGGGGGTAATCTCCACTTACAACCAGATTCACAATGTCCGCATATCAAGGCACTTGAGAGATATCTAGTGCCATCAACTGTTCATCCAGAAAATCTTCCCGGATTTGTTCACCTTCATTCACATGGGAAAAATCCTCAAACCTAGACAAGTGATCAGCTATTTGATTTTCAGTACCTTTCCTATCCTTAATCTCAAGGTCAAATTCTTGGAGAAGCAATATCCACCGAATCAGCCTTGGTTTAGCATCCTTCTTGTTGAATAGGTACCTAATAGCTGCATGGTCAGTAAAAACAATCACTTTAGTACCTACCAAATATGATCTGAACTTGTCGAAGGCGAACACTAGAGCTAGCATCTACTTCTCAGTCACTATGTAATTAGCTTGTGCAGAATCCAGGGTCTTGCTTGTATAATAGATCGAGTGGAACACTTTATTTTTTCTTTGTCCCAACAGTGCACCCACTGCTACGTCGCTTGCATCACATATGAGTTCAAATGGTACTTCTCAACTCGGAGCAATCAAGATGGGAGCCTCAATTAAGTTCCTCTTCAACATCTCAAAAGCTTTCAAGCACATCTCATCAAAATCAAATTTCACCTCCTTCTCCAAAAGACTGCAAATAGGTCTTGCAATCTTGGAGAAATCCTTGATGAATATCCGATAAAAACCTGCATGACCAAGGAAACTTTGCACCCCTTTTACAGAAATAGGAGGGGGCATTATTTCAATAACTTATACTTTGGCTTTATCAACCTCTAAACCCGACTTAGACACCTTGTGTCCCAAAACTATCCCCTCTCTAACAAAAAAATGACACTTTTCCCAGTTTAGCACTAAGTTAGTGTCCTCACACCTAGCAAGTACCTTATCAATATTCCGGAGACATACCTCAAAAGACTTCCCGAAGAAAGAGAAATCATCCATGAACACCTCTACAAATTCTTCCACCCTATCATGAAAAATGGCCATCATACACCTTTGAAAAGTCGTCGGTGCATTGCAAAGTCCGAATGACATGCGTTTGAAAGCATATGTACCATAAAGACAAGTGAACATGGTCTTTTTTTTAGATCCTCGGGTGCAATCAAGATATGGTTGTAACGTGAATACCCATATAAGAAACAATAGTACTCCTACCCTGCTAGTCGGTCAAACATCTGATCAATGAAGGGAATGGGGTAGTGATCTTTCCGGGTGGCATCATTTAGTTTCCGGTAATCCATACAAATTCTCCATCCGGTCACTGTTCTAGTAGGAATCAACTCATTCTTTTCGATCCTTACCACTGTCATACCTCCATTCTTGGGAACACATTGCATCAGACTTACCCACTTACTATCAGAGATCGAGTACACAATTCCAGCATCTAGCCACTTTATTACTTTCTTTCTTACCACTTCTTTCATCAAAGGATTTAGCCGACATTGATGTTGTGAGCTTGGTTTGTGATCATCTTCCATGTAGATTCTGTGCATGCATAACACCGGACTAATCCCATGAATATCAACCATTTTCCATCAAATCGCCTTCTTCCTCCGCTTTAAGATCCTCAATGCCGCCTCAACCTGTATTTCAGACAAATCTGCAAAAAGTATAACAGGCAAAGTTTCGTTAATACCCAAATAAGCATACCTTAGGTATGCATGCAGTGTTTTCAGTTTCAACTTGGAAGCTTCTTCGATTGAGGGTTTGGGTGGAGGCCCTAACTCACGATCTAATGGATCCACTCTATACATGTGAGTCTCCACAAGTTCCAGATTCAAGCATGTCTCTATCTCTTGGGCCTCAGTATCTCCATCTACCTCATGGCCCACTAACACTCTTTCTAAGGGATCTTTGGGCACAACTATATGCAATTCTACTATGTGATCTACCACCGTGATAACATACAACTCTTTATAGATAGAAGGTAATTTTAAAGCGCGGTAAACATCAAATACCTCAACCTTATCATGTGCCCTCATAGTTAATTTCCCAGTTGCTACATCAATCAATTCCCTACCCGTGGCCAAGAACGGACGTCCTAAAATAAATGGAACTTCAGAATCGGGTTCAAAATCTAAGACCACAAAATCCACCAGAAAAATCAAGGAACCTACTTGAACTAACACATCTTCCATCACCCCCTCTGGCCTAGCAATGGATCTATCCGTGAGTTTGAGAATGACAGTGGTTCTCTTTAGACTACCCAACCCAAGCTTTTGATACAATGACAAGGGCATCAAATTTATACTTGCCCCCAAATCACACAACCCCCGAGCATGAACACTTTGCCCAATTGTAATCTACACAGTAAAACTACCCAGATCTTTTAACTTTTTGGGTAATCTATTTTCGATTCTGGAGCTGCACTCCTCAGTAAGTGCCATAATTTCATACTCCATGAGCCTCCTATTGGTAGCCACTATCTCTTTCACATATTTAGCATACTTCGGGATACCCTGCAAAATGTCAACCAAAGGTAGATTAATCTGAACCTATTTAAGGAGAGAAAGAAACTTACCGAAGCATTCATCCTCATTCTGATTTCTGAGCCTTTGTGGAAATGGAGGGGGTAGTTTCTTTTAAGGAACTGGTGTCTCAACATTGGAGCTCTTTACTACCTCTTTCGCTTTCTTTTCTTTAGTACCTGCCTCAATATCTCTCTTCTTTGGAGCTAGTTCCTCTAGTTGTAACCCACTTCTAGTACTCACCATGTTTAGTTGCTTGGGGTTAGGTTCAGTATCACTGGGCAGCCCACCTTGGGGACGCAAGTTCAGAGAATTATCTACTTGCGCAACTTGTTTCTCTAAACTCATTTGGGACATTTGGATATTTCTGATGTTCTCATCCTGCTTATCTATCATAGCATTTATTTTTGTCCCTATTTCAGTCATGAGCTTTTGGAGAAGCTCATCATTGGTCATCCCCCCTTTTGGTGCATTAGGATTTACGCCTTGGTTAAGATTTTGGTATGGTTGCCCAGCCCCTTGAGAACGGTATTGGTTAGCCCATTGCGCCTGATTTTGGTTTTGGTTCCCACTCCATGAGATGTTAGGATGATTCCTCCAACTAGAATTGTAGGTATTACCACAATTTTGCTGACCTACACCTCTTTGCGCATTACCCACATAGTTTACAGAATCCGGGTTTGCCTCACATTGCTCGGCTTCATGAGCTCCACTACCACATACCCTTTGATGCCTGTTGTACCATGTTAACCGGTGCTTGGTTTAAGTACATCTGTTTGAAATACATGGCTATATTATGCTGCATTGCATCTAGTTTGGCATTTATGGCGGTGGCTTGATCTACATCTAAGATTCCTACGGCCCTTTGGGTTGTGGTTCTAGGCATTTCCCCCTCATACTCGGGGTTTCCTTCTAAGAGTCTATCCGGAGTTCTGTCCCTGGCCCTTTCACCTTCCACGGAACCAGAAGCATGAAAGATGGGATCTAGCATTTTAGAAGAAAGTCTTTCTCTTTATTGATGCGATTAGGTTGAATAACTCTTCACATGATTTTTGCTAGGGCTTGTCCACTTGCTGCACTATTAAGAAGAACACGTGCACTATAATCTAAACCCTCAAAGAAAGTGTGAGCAAGTACCTCATTAGTTTGAATGTGGTGCGGGCAGACATTCAACATTTGTTTAAAATGAGCCCATGCTTGGTACATATCCTCCCCCGAGTTTTGCTTAAAGCTTAATATCTCACTTCTCAACCGTGCGGTTTTCTTGGATGGAAAGAATCGACTCAAGAACTTATTTGCTAGATAATTCCAGGTAGTAATGGAGTTTGGTGGCTCAGAATCTAACGAACGCCTTGCGGATCCTAACAATGAGTATGGGAACAACGTCAGCCTCACATAGTACGAAGAGACTCCATTTGGGATGTATGTATCACTAATCTCTATAAAGTTCCTAAGGTGGATTTGGGGATCCTCATGGGGGAGACCGGTGAATTGCCCACTAGCATGGATGAGTTGTACCATGCCCTATTTCAGTTCAAATCTACCCCCTGGTTAAGGTTTCCTAATGCTAGACGCCACATTGGCTGTGAGTGGGACTGCCACATCACGAACGGGTCTTGTTGGTACGACAGGGGGTACCTCTTGGTTATTCAAAATCTCTTGGTTGTTCACGTTTTCTTGGTTATTCTCCACATTGTCTCCACGAAGACCTAACCCCAATTCTTCTTGAAGCCCTCGATTCATTTTTTTGCGTTGGCGTAAGGTTTTTTCGGGTTCGCTGTCTAGTTCGACAAGTACTCCTTTTCGAGCAAGACTTGAGAGTTCACTGCCTGCAATAAACAAGCTAAGATCAAGTAGTTAACACCTGAATATTCTAATTGTAGACTTAAGAGGATCGAATATAAATCAATTTCGAAGTCCCCGGCAGTGGCGCCAAAAACTTGTTGCTCCCAAATATACACGCAAGTGTACGTAGTCACTCAAGTAATATAGATTCTTAAAGAAACGAGTTATCGTTCCCAAGGGACTTATGATCAACTTATATTTGACACTTATCACTACAAATAAAATAAAAGTAACCGTTTTCAAAAATTGTGATGATTGTTAACTACTACTAATTATGCAATAAATAAAAGTAACTAATTGTGAACGACTTTAAGATGATGTTTCAAGCAAGTAAAAGACAATTCCAGGGCTTCAACATGGAATAAATCTCTTGTATCATACTCTCGGCTTAGAACTAATTTTAGTTGTCAAGTTACTGGTTTACAGGGTTAATTGTATGAGTCAGGTATCAAACCTCTAGTCGCCTACTCCAGTTAGTAGTCTAACTACATCGTTGAGCGGGGATAAATGTGCCTAACTGGCGAGCATTTATATTTCATCTCTTTTCGCAAACAAGCAAGTTGTTCGTTCGGGCGTCACTCCTAAACCAAATCACCTCAATCAAATGGGTCGATCGAGCTCTTTATATTGGTTGGTCTATCTAACCCCTCCTCTCTCGATTTTAAGATTAAGACAATATATTTATCTCATGGTGATCAAGCACGAAATACTAAAACAAGAATATAAAAGTAACTTATAATAACAACCAAGAATTAATTCAAAAAGCCTTAAATAATCAACAATCAATTCATAGCTACAGCCCCAGAACTAAGACGTTTAGCCACTCATTCTATTAGAAAACCACAAAATATAATTGTTCATGTGATTTTCGGAAAATAGAAGAGTTAGAAGATCGAAACCTATTTC
>JAJOOO010029302.1:0-11697 GCA_029582685.1 Solanum piurae
GGGGCCAAGAACTCTTAAATAACTCCTAATTTAGTGAGGGTTATTATAAAATACCCCCCCCCCCCCCGTTTCTTTTTACTTGTCAATTTTTTACTTGACATGCCTATTAAGAAAAATAATGATTGATATAGTGAATTTACCATTTTATCACGTTTAATTGATAGAATCTTAAACATATTTACTCAATAAATTTTTCAAAGACATTAACTCAATGTTATATAAATTGAGGGTATAATAGGGAGAAATTTTTATATTTAACTATGAAATTATTATACTTCATTTGTCACATGTAATCATAAACAAGCGTAGCCAAAGATTATTATATTTAGCTATGAAATTTTTTTCATCACAAATAGTTAAATTATTTAGCTACAAATTTTAAGTCGTCGTTATTTAAACATTGCATATTTAATGACAAAATTATGTTGTCACTACATCACACATTGATTAGAGACAATAAAATTATCATCAATGAGTGATTATAGTATTAGTGACAAAAACTAAGGTCACAATTAAATATAAAATTTTGTGGTTAAATCTTACAATATTTAATGACGAACTCTAATTTGTCGCTATTTCAACAATCTTTTTGTGACAAAGCCTTTTTGTGTCCAAAATTGTAACTAATTTTAAGACAAATAATAGTTTGTCACAAATTGGATACATTATTAGTGACAAAATAATTTATCGCTGATAAATTAAAATTTTTCGCTAATGATACTTAATAAATGGCGTCAAATTATATTTTGGTTGGAAACTCAACTGGACGAAATTTTGCTACAAAATTTTATGTTTCGTCATTAAAAGTGTGTGGTTCATACATTTTAATACGAAATGTAATTTTTGTCACAAAAAGTGAATAATTAGTGACGAATTATGTGTCGTACCTAATAATTTCATAGCTAAATATCATGTTTGTTGTAGTGTTGTTATTGACGGAAATGGTACAATCACTGTAGACACGTAATTTTTTACCGAACTTGATGTTTTACATAAAGTTTAGGGATTAAATATTTCGTTTATATTTGAAATAAATATTTTGATTTTTATCTTATTTTAGTTAAATTTTGTTAAAATATTTGTAAACTACAAAAAATAGAAACACATTTCAAGGTAAGTTCTATTTTCCATATTAAAAAATATATATATGAAATGTTACAAAAAATATTTATTTAATAAATAAGCTAGCATTTCTTAATTATATTTTTAAATTAACTATTTAACTTTGCTTAAATTTTTAGTAGTTCAAAATAATCAGCTAATATTTTATTCTAATAATTTTTATCTATATTGAATTTTTTCACACTTCCATTTATCTTAACTACTACCAAATTCCCCACTATGTTAAACCTCTCACCCACACCCACATTCCACTCAATTATACCCCCTCCACTCTCCTTTATATTTTAAAACACCTTAATCTTATCCTACATATACTGCATAACCATCGGAAAACAAAAAAAAGGAAGAAAATGAGCAACACGACACACACACACAAAGACTCGTAAAGAAAAAAAAACCATCCAAACTACACCCACACACGCAGTAAAGGGGAATACCCCACCTGCATTTCACTAAACACCAAAAACATTTGTTCCTTTCTTCCCATAACACCTACACACACATATACTACATACTTTCAAACAATAGATACGAACACACAACCAATATACACACAAAGACGGACAAATATATGGGAGGAAAAAAAGAAAAATGCAAAACACCGGATGAAAAAAAGGAGGTTAAGCTAGAGGTTTGTTTTCGTAGTTTCGAGTTTGTGGTTGGTTTTTTCTCTTTGTGAATTAGTTTTAACAAGAGGTAACACTCAATTCTATTTTATTTTTGGTATAATTTTATGTCGTGATTGTGAGAGAATTGATTCCAATATATCGAAGTTGTTCAGATTTCGTATGTGTTTAACTCATTAATATTATTAATTGTATAAGATTGACATATATGTGAACGTGCTATTATTAAATTTAGAGAAAAATCGATATGACATGTGCTTATTTCTTACATGCTTAAAAGTCTATTTGTCACTTTTTTTCCCTTAATTAATTATAAAAAATTTTGGTGTTTGTGTCATACTAAATTAAATGAATGTCTTTTTGGTCGAGTTTAGAAAAATGTTAAGTTATTTTTTGTTATAATATATGTGTTGCCTGAATATTTCTAGTGCTAACAAAATAATAATAATAAGAAAATTACAACCAATTTACTAGCTACTGTGCGCATGTATGACTAAAATGAATTATTATTATTATTATTATTATTATTATTTTACATAACAAGATATTGATAATATTATAATGAGAGATTGATAAATTTGTATGAACGACTGTAGTTGGGCATCACTTAATTCACACTTAAAAATCGGTAAACTAGTGTTTGTAGGAAAATTTAGATATATTTAAAAAGATTGATTTCAATTAAGAATGTGGTTACACATATTTTTTGAAAAACTTGAAAAGAAATTGAAGGATGCAGTTATGCACTTTGATCAAATTATTTTTAATAATTAACTTTCATTAATTCAAACAAAGATGGGTAGATAAAAAATATTAGGTTTGATGCATTCGTGCAAAGAAGACAGTATGTCTCTAAATGTCATGAATAAGAACGTGGTTACACATCTAGGTGGAGACCAATAAAATTTCAACAATAAAAATAAATAGGAGCAAATCATGGCATGTAATAATATATTCAAAAAATAATTTAAGATAAGTATAAGTCAATAAAAGTGACCATGCTAGAACCACGGGACACGAGGGATGCCTAATACCTTCTCCTCGGTCAACAAAATTTCTTACCCGAATTTCTAGTTCGCGGACCAAAATAAAGAGTCATTTTGTTTTGATTGGGGATTAAAAAAGGTGACTTGGAACACCATAACTCAAATTCAAGTGGTGAATTCGGAAAAAAATCCCTAATTAATACCGTCACTTAAATTGAAAAAATCTTATCCCGCGTGCGAAAATAGGGGTGTGACAGATGGCGACTCTGCTGGGGAATAACCAGAATTCGAGCTTTGTTATATTGATTTTTACTTAATTTTATTATTATATTTTTTTTATATATTGTGTACGATGGCCTAATGTGCTACTTGTTGCTCATTTATCGCTATAATATTGTTGAACTTTATTAAATCGTCTTTTCTCGTGCAACTTATGAGTCTCTAGTAACACTTCATACACATTCATAGGAATGCAGTTATGCATCCTACTTCTATTGAGATAAAATTGAAGTGTTTTGACACTCGGTGAAGTATTTTAATCACACACGTTAGACGGGATTGGATCAGCAATGAAATCAGAAAAGCGCTGCTACCTATAAATTTCCCTTCTCTGGCTCGAGTTGTCCACTCGGGTAAGCCAGATACCCATCTTATTCAGGTTTGAACCTAGTAAACTAGAATATAAATAAGTTTATCTCTAGAAGGCTCCACTTATTTGTATCATTTACATTTGACTTAGTGGGACTCGACACGGGGGTCGTATCCGTCTATGACATGTACCCCTATCGTATTTTACTGATTAGATCATTTTACGTGCTATATGAAAATGCAATTATTCAGAAAGACTTGACAAGTTGATCCATTTTAGTGTGATTAGTGGAATGAGAGAAAATGTTATCTTTTGATTTTTACAAAATAAGACAAAGGGAGAAAACATCAAAATATTTCTTCATTTGGAAGTTATTATACCTTTTTTTTTAAAATGAAATGAAAGATTTTTTACTACTTAACAAAAATTATAAAAATAAATAAATAAATTACTTTTAGTTTCTTTTGTACATTTAAAAAACATCAAAAGATTTTGCTTTCATAATTCTTTGAAAGATAATGCATTTGTTAAGTCAAGTGTAAATGTCTTAAAGTTTATTTAACTATTCAATCTGAACGAACTACGCACACCTGATTCTTAACTCTATGAGATACGTAGGCAACCCTTCTCGGGTTTGGTGATTCTTATTAAAAATAATAATGTGTTTATAATCTTCCTGAACTACGTTTGACCTGATTCTTGGTTTGACATAATACGTAGACAACCTTATTTTGAGGTTCGGTCCAACCAAGAAAATATCTAGAAATTCCTCGTCACAAAAACTAGGGCAAATTGTTTTTGTTTTTTAAAAAGTTTAAATAAAAGCGTTTCTCTTCCTTATTTTAAAATATATAAAAAAAAATGACGAAAATCTGTTTCAGGTATGACATTTCTTCAAGAAAAAAATTTAATCTAGAAAATTTGACTTGGTTGGTACCAACATGTTTAAGAATGTGCATAAGAAAAAAAATAAAGTGTTAAACTATTTGACAAGACAGGACAACTTTGTTGTGACCTATCAACTTCTTTTGGTATCTCTTGATATCTTTATGATACTTGAGAAACTGTTTTGCTTAAAGTTAAGGCTAAAACAAATTCGAACTCATGTTTCACGTGCATTGTGTGGTAAACTTTAGATATAAAATTCAATGGCATGACTTTATTGATCTAGAACTTGGCCCGAATGTTGGTTGAGGCGAAATTTTGAGCAACATTTAACTTGGGAAAGGATTATAGGCTTTCTTTGATCCGATTGTGCCTTTCAAGCCTACCGAATGACATATTATCCATAAAACTTCCATTTCGAGCCTAAAAACTTTTTATTTGAATAATCATATTTTAGCGTATATCTTTCTGAGTGCATAAATGTACTATTCCTTGAAGAGATGAGCGCACTATCAATTATCTACACAGTGTCAAAGATCTATGTTGGGTAACAAAGAGAAAAGGTCAAACATGTGAAAGTCCAAAAAAAAATGACAAAGAAAAGTTATAATGAAAAATGAAAAAAAACCTCCAACGAAAAGGAGAGAAAATGAGAAGAAAAAAAGTAAATGAGGAGAAACTTTCGAGAAAACAAAGGTCAAATGCGAAAATGAAAAAAAATTCAGAGCATTTTGCAAATTCTAAGGAGGAAATTGTCACTTCATCCCAAATGAATATCCTACATTTCCCTAAGCCTGCATTACAAGCCAATGACAAATCCTATTTGATATCTTTTTTTGTGTTCTCACATTAGTGGATATTTACATAAGGGCCAAGCATATGATATCTCAATCGCATTCACTGATCATTATTCTGAGTGTGAGTGACTTCTAAAACGTCCTAAGACCAGAACACTTCTATTGTGTGAATTGCGAGGGCACTTGAAACATGAGGACATGAATAATTATATCCCTTAATTTAGGCAAGACGAATTGATCTTGTAAATACTTAAGTATGTTTGAGATAACATTTGAAACTATAGGGATTACTCAAAGTTGACCTCAAATTTGTCTGAAAGTAGTTGAAGGTGATTCATATGTATAATACTAATTTTTGGTACCAGTTAAAGTCAAAGTAATCGCAACCATGAATTAATTTCTTTCTTTTCTCCTCTAGTATTTTTTATTAAAAAAAGGAGGTGTTTTGTAAAAAAAATTCAAAAAATAAATAATAATTTATTATTTATATGAACTATGTTTGATCCGATTCTTGTCATACAAGATACGTAGGCAGTCCTACCATAGGTTTGATCTCACAAAATAAAATTTTATATCCTTGAAAGAATGAAATTGAATCATTTTTATAACAAAAAAAATAAATCAAAAAAATGATAAATTAAAAATAATAATTTCAAAGTTCCTCAATTTAAAAATTGGGGCATATTTTTGCTTGTTAAAAAAATCATTTCTCATTTTTAGGGAACAAACACCCTAGTTGCATTTTGACCTCAGGAACAAACACCCTAGAGATACCATCTTTCATTTTTAGGGAACAAACACCCTAAATGCATCGATGTCTTGCATATTTCTTTTGGTACAAGTATTTCTCATTTATGCTAATAACTTAAATGATCTTTTTCTGGTGTAAACTGGGAAAAAATAATAATGTTGTGGTGATTCTATTTGATGATTCTGTTAAGCAAGATCTTACTAAGTAATGAGATTTGTATAGCTGAACCCTTCTAGACAATGGAAATCAGTATAGAAGGACCCTCCTAAATAATGGGACACTAACAGGGCCTCCTGGATAATGGAACTAGCTGGACCCTCCTGAATAATGGGACTAACAGGGCCCTCCTGAATAATGGGACGTAGTATTGCAGGGCCCTCCTGGATAATAGGACACTAGCAGGACCCTCCTAGATAATGAGACTAGCAGGATCCTCTTGAATAATGTGACGTAGTATAGCAGGGACCTCCTGGATAATGGGACACTAGCAGGATCCTCCTGAATAATGGGACTAGCAGATCCCTCATTAATAATGGGACATAGTATAGCAGGGCCCTCCTGGATAATGGGACTAGTATAGCAGGGCCCTCCTGGATAATGAGACTAGTAGGATCCTCCTGAATAATGGGCCTAGCAGACCCTCCTGAATAATGGGACATAGTATAGCAGGACCCTCATAAATAATGGGACGTAGTATAGCAAGGGCCTCCTGGATAATGGGACACTAGCAGAACCCTCCTGAATAATAGAACTAGGAAGACCCTCCTGAATAATGAGACGTAGTATAGCAGGACCTTCCTGGATAATGGGACATTGGCAGGACCCTCTTGGATAATGGGACTAGCAGGACCCGCATGGATAATGGGACTAGCAGGACCCGCATGGATAATGGGACTTAGTGTAGCAAGACCCTCCTGGATAATGGGACTAGACTAACATAATTTAATTTAGCTGGATCATCATGAGGAAAGGTTTGATTTAAACATTCAGAAGTCATCCGAAAAATGCATCACAACAAAGCGAATCAGTCAGAGTCTCGATTCAAAGCTAAGCATTATCTTTTATTTTTCTCACAAAATTTTCTTTACTATAAACTGGGGAAAATTTTTGCGCTATTACTTTAGTTTGTTTTAATTTCAGGTACCTTCTTGTAGAATAAGATCAATCCATATTTCACAACTCAGGATCCTATTTTGAAGAGAGTCAACTCTCAAGCTCATTTCCAATTGAAGTAGAAGGAGCTCACCATAAGAACAAGGTCAATATCCAAATCCGAGTAGAAGGAGCCTACCTAGAGAAAGGCATTTACCTTCAAACTCACTCGAGATGAAAATTAGTATCTCACAACTTGAGAATTATGAAGACCCAAGTCTAGATTCAAGAGAAGTTGCATAGATAGGATCTTGCACTTGTATTTTCCTTGTAATCTTTTGTATTTTATTTTGGTGTAATAATAGGAGCCCCAAACAGGAGCCTCGAGGGGACCTCACTTGACTTTCAACTCATCATTTCATCTCCTTGAACTTCGTGTGACCTGATTCCTTTATAATTCGAGATATGTAGGCTGTCCAAAACTAGGACTCGGTCGCATATTTTTCCTTTTAAATAAGAGTCCGGTCAAAACGTGTCACATTGTCTACTTCTTTGTCTGCAAACTCTTCGTGTTTTCAGTCAAAGAGGGGTAAACTATAGACACATAATTTTCGAACGAACTTGATGTTTTACACAAAGTTTAGGGCTTAAATATTTCGTTTATATTTGAATTAATATTTTGATTTTTATCTTATTTTAATTAGTTATGTTAAAATATTTGTAAACTACACAAAATAGAGTCACATTTCTAGGTAAGTTCGATTTTCAATTGTTAAAAATATATATATATGAAATGTTACAAAAAATATTGGTTTAATAAATAAGCTACTATTTCTTAATTATATTTTTAGATTAACTATTTAACTTTTCTTTAATTTTTATTATTTTAAAATAATCAGCTAATCTTTAATTATAATTATCTATATTTAATTTTTTGCACACTCCCATTTATCCTAATTACTACCAAATTCCCTACTCCCTTAAACCGCTCACCCACACCCACATTCCACTCAACTATACTCCCCTCTACTCTCCTATTTTAAAACACGTTAATCTTATCCTACATATACTGCATAACCATCTGAAAACAAAAAAAGGAAGAAAATGAGCAACACGACACACACACAAAGACTCGTAAAGAAAAAAAAAAAAACCATCCTAACTACACCCACACACGCAGTAAAGGGGAATACCCCACCTGCATTTCACTAAACACCAAAAACATTTGTTCCTTTCTTCCCATAACACCTACACACACATATACTACATACTTTCCAACAATAGATACGAACACACAACCAATATACACACAAAGACGGACAAAATATGGGAGAAAAAAAAGAAAAAGGAAAAACGAGGGATGAAAAAAGGAGGTGAAGTTCGAGGTTTGTTTTCGTGGTTCCTGATTATGGTTTTTTCTTTTTGTGAATTAGTTTTCACAAGAGGTAACACTCAATTTTATTTTATTTTTGGTATAATTTTATGTCGTGATTGTGAGAGAATTGATTTCAATATATCGAAGTTGTTCAGATTTCGTATGTGTTCAACTCATTAATATTACTAATGGTATAAGATTGACATATATTTGAATGTGCTATTATTAAATTTAGAGAAAAATCGATATGACATGTGCTTATTTCTTACATGCTTAAAAGTCTATTTGTCACTTTTTTCCCCTTAATTAATTATCAATTTTTTTTATATTATTATTATTATTATTATTATTATTACTATTATTATTACTATTATTATTATTATTATCTTTATTATTATCTTTATTATTATTATTATTATTATTATCTTTATTATTATTCTTTTTATTATTCTTTTTATTATTATCTTTATTATTATTATTATTATTATTCTTATTCTTATTATTATTAATTTTATTATTTTTATTCTTATTATTATTCTTATTCTTATTATTATTCTTATTATTATTATTATTATTATTATTACTATTACCTTTATTATTACTATTATTATTATTATTATTATTATTATTTTATACAACAAGATATTAATAATATTATAATGAGAGATTGATAAATTTGGATGAACGACTGTAGTTGGGCACCACTTAATTCACGCTTAAAAATTGGTAAATTTGTTTTGGTAGGCAAATTTAGATATATTTAAAAAGATTGGTTTCAATTAAGAATGTGGTTACACATTTTTTTTGAAACACTTAAAAAGAAATTGAAGGATGCGGTTACCCATTTTGATCAAATTATTTTTAAAAATTAACATTCTTTAATTCAAACAAAGACGGGTAAATAAAAATTATTAGGTGTGATGCATTCGCGCAAAGAAGACAGTTATGTCTCTAAATGTCATGACCAAGAATGCGGTTACACATTTAGGTGGAGACCATAAAATTTCAACAATAAAAATAAGTAGGAGCAAATCATGGCATGTAATAATATATCCAAAAAATAATTTAAGATAAGTATAAGTCAATAAAAGTGACCGTGCTAGAACCACGGAACTCGAGGGATGCCTAATACCTTTCCCTCGGTCAACTGAATTTCTTACCTGAGTTTCTAGTTCGCAGACCAAAATAAAGAGTCATTTCCTTTTGATCGGGGATTAAAAAAGGTGACTTGAAACACCATAACTCAATTCCAAGTGACGACTTAGAAAAAATAAAATAATCTCTAATTAATACCGTCACTTAAATTTGAAAAATCCTATCCCGCGTGCAAAAATAGGGGTGTGACAATCACGAAATACTCTCTCAGCTAGAATAGACTCACCAACAGGTGTAGAAACACTGTAGGGCTCAAGAAGTTACTCAGGAAGAATATCAAATTCATGGCAATATAAGGAGTCACAAAAGATAGACTCGCTCCTAGATCTAGCAAAGCATAAACATTATAATTAAAGACTTTGATCATACCAGTGACAACATCTAGCGAATTCTCTTGCTCTTGGCGACTGGTGATAGCATACAGACGGTTTTCTCCTCCGCCTGCCCCTAAAGTATTTCCTCTAGATGTAGCTCTGTCTGGTGGAGCAACTGCAGAAGATTTGGCTCTATTGCCCCCATTACCACTACCTTGCATGTTCTTTGGGTACTCTCTCATGAAGTGACCATTCTGACCACACTTGACGCAACCAATAGAGCCATCACGACACACTCCTGGTGGGTCCTACCACACTTAGAACATGCAGGAGTCCCATTACCTCCTTATTCCACACTACTTTGCGACTATGCAGGTCTAGCTCTGAGGTTTCGTGAATTCAAATTCTTGAACTCACATTTGTTCCTTGGTCTAGGTGCACTAGCAGATGATGGAGGAGGTCCCTTTTGCTTTTGTTTGAAAGAAGACAAGTTCACATTACTCTTCTGTTGCACAGATTCATTCCCTGATGTCTTAGCCTTTTTGTATCTAAACTCTTCTCTATCCCTCAGCTTATCCTCCTCAACTTGCTGCACATGGATCATCAGTCTTGCTATGTCCATATCTTCGCATAGCTGGCCTGCCTTTCTTCCTTGACAGACGAGACAACCCAGCAACAAACAAACTCATCCTTCTCCTCATGCCATCAACCATCTCCGGAGCATAGCGGGAAAGTTGGGTGAAATTAAGGCTGTACTCATGAACATTGATATATTCCTTCTTAAGAGTGAGGAATTCCCTTAGTTTGGCCTCTCTCAGTTCCCAGGGAAAGAAACGCCCCAAGAAGGCCTCATCAAACATAGCCCAACTCACAAGTGGTGCACCTAAGCTCTATTCTTCTTCCATTTATCAAACCAGATTCTAGTGACACCCGTCAATTGGTATGCAACTAGTTCCACTCGCTCAACATCAACAACATGCAACCCTTCTAAAGATCTTCCACAAATTTTTCAGGATCCTCAGTGATACTTGAGCCAGTGACACTACTAAAAAACTGCCAAAAAATGAAGGCAAAAAGCAACGGACTGCGTCGCTTTTGACAATCTCGTCGCTTTTCCAAAAGCGACGGTCTGCATCGCCAAAAAGCGAGGGACTGCATCGTTTATTGTTTTTAAAAAAATATTTTTGTTTTTAATAATGTGAAGTCGTCCGTCGCTTTTCTTATTTTTTAATTTTTTTAGAATCTTGAAAAGCGACGGACAATGAGACGCTGTCTGTCGCTTTTCTGAAAATAAAATTTTGAAAAATCCAAAAAAGCGACGGACTAAAGGACCCTGTCCGTCGCTTTTTCTGCACTATTTTTTATAGCAAAAACTACAGTTTCTGCTGCCCACCTGCAAATTAAATTCAATCCAATATCAAATCAATTCAGCTCATTCAAGAAAAAACACATAATTAACATGCTACACAAAATATAAACTAACAAGCTTAATTAAGCCTTCAAAAATACCTAAATCCCAATTTAATGATTTATAAAGTCTTTCAAAATTCAAAAAATAGTTCATAAATACTACATTTCAAGATCTACAAAGTTCAAGCTTAACTAATTCATAAACAACAATTAAGTTTAAGATTTCAAATAATTAATTATATTCCTAATTAAGTTCAAGTTATTATAAATTAAGTTCAAAGTTCTAATTAAGTTCAAATATATTAAGGTCAATAGGATTTTAAGTACCTCAAAAATCAAATTAAGTTCAAAGTTCTAATTAAGTTTAATTATTAAGTTCGAATTAAGCTCAACAAGACTTTAAGTTCATATTCTTAATTAAGTTCAAGTTATTATAAATTAAGTTCAAAGTTCTAATTAAATTCAAATATATACCAAGGTCAATAAGATTTCAAGTAATTCAAACTTCAAATTAAGTTCAAAGTTTTAATTAAGTTCAAGCTTAATTAAATAGTTCATAAATATTACATTTTATCAAGATTTCTAAAGTTCAACC
>JAJOOO010029303.1:0-10571 GCA_029582685.1 Solanum piurae
CTTAATTATGCTCCATAGCTATAGTTTGCATATTTACGGGTTGTAGCTATAGTTTAAGCTGCCTCATTTGTATAATTCGCAGGTTTGTATAATTCGCGAGTACATTTGTATAATTTAGTTATTTTTGTATAAATTCGAAATAACGAATTTATACAATTACAAACATCAGAAGTGCAAATAGTTATACAAATTATATTATACAAATTCTGAATTATACAAAAGTTACAAATTATATTATACAAATTCCGAATTATACAAATGCGCGAATTATACAAAACTAAAAAGCTGAGTTGTATAATTATAGCTAAAAGTAAGCTGCGAATTGTAATTAAGGTAAACTATAGCTATATTAAGTAATTAACTAGTATATGTTTGCTTATACGTGTAATTTTCCCTTAAATTAATTATTGACTTGGCCCATTAACCACTTACTAAATAAATAAATTATTTAATAAATATCCATCAATTAAATAATCGTAGTTATCAAATAGTTTAAAATTTCAAAACCAACTTCACCGACTAATCCTAAATGACCCGGGGTAACTATTGAGAGGGTTAAAACGATAATCTTATGAAAATTTCTAAAAATGACCTATGGATCATTATATTATCCACCACTAAAAACCATGTTCGTACTCAAACATTAAGTAAAAGAAAGTCAAATACTAGGTGATACCAAGAGCAAGTATGATTTTCGCAGTAGTGTTCATCACTTCAAGTGAACTTATCCTTAGAACCCTTCCATCAAGATCAACTACCAAGAATTCAATTTTTGAATAAAATCTGATAGATTTACTACTCTAGAGTGACTACCAAGCCACAAACTAACCCATTAACCCAATTTGAATTGATATCCTCTAGACCATAGCACAAGTGCACAACCATACGGAAAAATCTGTTCTCACAAAATCGCAATAAAATTCTGGATCAATACCCGCTACAACTAGAAGTGAACCTAAACCAATCACCACATACTCATGTTGCACAAATCAACATAGATTTATCAAGATTTCCTTCTCACAACATAATCTTTCCACGAGCTTAAACTATAAAAATATGATGTTTAGATATCACATTCTCATTAAGGAGAATCAAACTCATCGGATCCAAATAAGGAAATGATTGAGTAACCACCCAAAAAATGATACACTCGAGAATGCAGAACCTCTAACAACACTATCGGAATGCTAGTTTAGTATATGTGATTGTAGATAACCCTTAAGAATGGAAGAACTAGACCAACGGTCCCGATATTCAATCACACACTATCAAAACGTGACCTCGACAACTAGATAAATGTTAAGATTGTGAGACAAATATAGATACCCATGATAGCTCTTTAATAAATTCTCCTAATAAGGTCATATATGTCGAACCAATAGTATACTTGTATTATCCCAAATAACACCAAATCTTTCATAAACTTTTATCTCAAACCATCTATTAAACTCTTGAATAAAAGTCTTGGGACGCAGTCCATACAAAGTCTAAAACATAAAGAAATAATGACATAAAGGAAATGTGGGTGTTGTCCTCGAAGCTATGAGGACTCACCAAAATCTTCAACTCTTCTTGCACCTTAGAAACCTAGCCTCCAAAGCAACTCAATCTCCAAAACCCTACATTTGATTAGAATGTAGGCAATATGCGTTAGTACAAAATGTACCAAGTATGATAGCTAGCACAACACCAAAAAAGCATCTCAAAATGGTTAGTCAACATAAGACATAAGCATACGAGATAATAACATAGTCATAGCATAATCTCCAACATAAGCATCATATAAACATAAGTCAACATAAGACATAGTTAATGAGCATAGGAGATAAGTCATAATCATAATAAGCCAAGTCTTCAACATAAGCATCACATAAGCATAATTGGCTCTTAGTCATCTCTACCATAATAGAACCATTCTCAAGTAACCTCAAGAGCATACAAGTGCAAAGAATGAATAGCATCCCATAATACCACACAAGCCAAGTATCCCTTTTTGGTCATCTTAATCATAGTCTATATACATGGCCAAGTCTTAAGCTTTTCTACCATAAGGTAACCATACTCCTAAATAACCTCAAAGCACACTTGTGCAATGTATGAAAGGCATCCCATACTACCCTTCACACTAAGTGTAACCTTGAAGTTATCATCATCATATTTACCCTACTTTGGTCTCATTATTAGATTACTTCATATAGACAAGGGAACTATCACCTTTTGTCAATCATATCATGTCAAGGAAGGCAACTATAGCACAATCCTATCTAAGCATACATCATATAAGAGAAACACCTCATGAGTCACCTTAAGGCAAACTTGTGCCATGCATGAACAAGACCCCATAATCCTACCCATGCTAAGCTAGACACTTTAGGTTCATCATTCATGTTCACCATCTCTTAACATCATAAATACAAGGGTAATCACCTCTTAGTCATGCATGTATTGGAGATTTATCTAGAACTACTATCCAAACTAATCATGCTCATGTTCATAAATGCAAGGGGGAGTCACCTCAAGGCATAAATGTTTAGTTCATCATGAAGGACAAGGGAAGTCACCTCAAGCCACACATATCATGGAATCATAAAGACAAGGGTATTCACCTCTAGTCATACATATCAATGAATCATATGTATTCACCTCCATGTTCATTATTAGAGGAATATATGTATTCGCCTCCATATTCATTTTAAGGTGATATAGGTATTCACCTCCATATCCATTTTAATGTGTAATGTAGGTATTCACCTCAACATCATCACATAAGGATCATAGGTAATCGCCTCCATGACCAACATAAAAGCTAATGGGTAATCACCTCTTGCCTTGGGCGTCACACATATATAAAGGGTAATCACCTCACACCCCCTATGCTTATCTAATTAGGAGTAGGGGAACTCACTACACATTCTTATCATGTAAAGATCATTTAGGTAAATCACCACAAGCCTCATCACATTTCATAGTCCTAAGACTTAAATTCATTTTAGGTGAGCAAACCTTTCAACCTAGAATCATTCTATGTGAGAGAACCTTTCATGTCATATCATATTCATGAATAATACCATATCTATAATTCTACATTAGACATTGGTATCCTCATGACTCAAGTGATTCTATCACTTTGTGCACTTAAGCACTCATAATGTAGACTAGGTAGGTATAGGCCTTCTACCACCATTCTATACTTTAATCTTCTAATCTCACATATAGACTTTACTCTCAAAGCCTTAACATTCATAGTTCATCATATTGGATTTACCTTCAAACCCTAGTGATCAACATTCATTACTACAAGCCTTACATTCAAGCTTTACTTCTTGCAACCTTCATTCATACCTAGATTTCAAGGTATTCTAATCATATTCATCATTACTAGATGATTCTAGTCATAATTGATCATAAAGGTTCAATTCTAACTTTACATGTCAAGATTCATCATATACAATAGATTCTAGTTCAATTCATGATTATATGATCCTAACTTTGAACAATTACTACACATGACATTGACTTAGGAAGATCACTCGTGTACCTTCAATTTCACCTCTAATGGCATAAACCCACAAAATATCACATTCATCAAATAGACTAGGGTTTACCATAGAAATCACATGAATTCATCATAATAACATAATTAGATGCTAATACAACCATAATTAGGTATTATCCACTAGATTGGAATCATACCTAAGCCCTACCCACAATGTAGGAACAACCCTAGCTAGAATTAGGTTCTTGCCTTCACAATTGGGGGAAAACTAAGGGGGCTCTATGGGGGAAGAACCCATAGATGAATAAGCTAAACATACCTCAATCAAGATTGAATCAATGGGGGAAATTCGACCTAGGTTGCTTCTTCTTCTTCTTCTTCTAGAGAGGATATTTGGAGAGTATTTTGGGGTCTTAGATGAATGATTTAAAGTGATTAGATGAATAAGCTAAACATACCTTAATCAAGATTGAATCAATGGGGGAAATTCGACCTTCTTCTAGAGAGGATATTTGGAGAGTATTTTGGGGTCTTAGATGAATGAGTTAAAGTGATTAGTTTAGGGGCCTACTAAGCTTATATAGGTGGTTAATTAACTAAATAACCGACCTACCTTAACCCCTAATTAATTACTATCTTAACCCCCAAAGCCTAACTAAAAACTAAAACTTGAAAAACTGTTCTCACCTACGACTCACCCACCTACGGACAATAGATGGGTTGACGGCTCGTTCTGCACCTTCGTAGGTGCTGGAATGTGGCTCACATTTGCAGACCAATGCAGGCCTTGACCCATGACCCCCACCTACGGGGTGTGGGTCCACCTACTGGCCGTAGGTAGCGAAGCGTAGGTCTGCCCAGATTTGCAGATTAGGGGCTGCTTTTGGGGTCCCCCTCAAGGACCCCTTGGGTGGTCGTACCCAGACGTTTAACCCCTAAAACTCCTATTCTAAGTATGAGAATCATTTCTACGAGTTTTAATATTCATACAACACTCCAAAATTCCTACGAAAGGCTCTGAAACTCACTAATTTCGGGGGTGTCACATTATCCTTCCCTTGGGATCATTCATCCTCGAATGACGATTCTAAACACTTCTTAAAGTCACAACTCTAACTTAGCAGCCCATTATGCATGCACTACATCTAAATGCACACAATCAAGCAATAAAACTTCAATTCAAAACCAAACTCATTCAATGCAACACAAGGGAGTAGGAACTACATCTACCAACCCAAAATGCATGAAATACTATATTTTTACTCATTTTCAAGGAGGAACTAACATCTCCTAACTAAAACATGCTCAATACTCCCTCATGGAGCCTAAATACAATTTACTCTAAAAAAACATTTATTCAAGGTGGAAATCTTTCAACTCCAAACTAAGGCATGCTCAAAGTTCATCTCACGAAGTCTATATGCAAATCTACTCAATGCACTACAAGATGAGGAAAACAATGCAAATAAGTCATTTCTAACAAGACCTAAGCATTTTATGAACATGCATAACATAAGAAGATCATGGAAACATACAACTCACACATGACTTCACATAAAAGCAAATCAAGAGGAACTTATCATCTCAAGCTAGAATAGGAGTAGAAGGAAAGGATGAGGACATTGGGACATCTCATTGGCCCTTGACCACTTGGCGGTTCGTCGAGTGGTCTTGACAATCACCAGGATTGCCTTCCTTCAACTTCTTCAGTTTTTTCTCTCCTTTTTACCCCGTAATGTCCTTGCTTTGCTCCTTAGCATTCATTGCTGCAAATCAACACTTGAACATCAGTTTATAGCATAGTTTAGGCATTTGAGGACACTTAAACTATGAAAATAAAGCCCTAAGAAATCTCAGACTCATCACATCTCTCGATCAAATATCACGAATCAAGTGAGTTCTCTCGAACCTCAACAAGCATCAAACTATAAACAACCCAAAACCTTAATTTATCTACTCTCTCGAGTTAGATAGGTAGAATTGAATTAAGATTCACTCTCTTGAGTTGAATCCACAATAACCCAATCGCTACTATCATCAATTAATAACCTTAATTGTAAAACCTCTTTCTCGAGTAAGCATAGAATGTTGATCTAGAACTGTATTTCCAACTACAATTTAAAAGTTAAAATCAATTATCAATTGAACCCACTTCAAAACAACAATTAAATCAGTAACTCTTAACACCCATAAGCTAATTAAGACAATCAATCACATAATCACACCCCCAAGAATGGGCATCATAACAAGTAAGAAATCAATAGCAATTACGTTCTTCATTATCTGGGTATTGCAATCCATGTCTTTACAATGATCCAAAATGCTTAATATCGAAAACCAAACTCAAAATCTACTAGAAAACTACAAAAACTAAGTAAAACAATGCTTCAAATGGAAGCTCAAAGTTCAACAATGCAGGATCACTCACCTCTTTCTCAGCATGGTTCAAAATCTCTTAGAATTACAATTTATACATTTTCAATTTTTTCCCTGTAGGGTCACTCGACGGAGTTAGTCGAGCATCGCCGACCTAGTCGGCGATGTTCCAATTGCTCCTCTCCATCTCCGGTTTGCCTTAACTCTTCATCCTTTAGACCCTATAACTTTAGGCGATCAACCTCTCAATCGCCGATCCATTCGGCGGTTTGCCGACGGTCCAATTCCATCTCCAAGTTGCCTTCTTCCTAGGGCTGGCAGTCTGGAATATTAGGCAAGCTGAAGTTCCACTCAGCGAGTCTCCGAGTGGCTTTGGCGATTCTCAACTTTCACTATCTTCAGCCGTTTTCATCTTTTTCGCTCATTTTTGCCCGGTAATGTCCTTGCCTTGCTCTTTTACCTTTTTATCTGCAAATTAACATTTAACATCAGTTTGGAGTTCAAAATAGGCATCGAGGACACTAAATCTACCAATAACAATCCCTAAATAAGTCGAAACCCCAGACTCATCAACACCCCCAACTTAAACATTTGCTTGCCCTCAAGTAAAACACAAGATCAACCAGTTCAATAAGGATGTCTACAAATTGTGCTACTCAAGACTCAAAATAAATGCACACAAGAGATTTAGACTACACATACACTGTCCAATTATGCACTCTAAGTTTCAAACTGTGACGAACCATCATAAAATAGAACTCAAGCTCACAATGCTTGCTTCAAATGCAAGTTCAAGCTCAACAAAAGCATTCAAATGACCTCACTTAATGATTCCATGCTCACACAAAACTCATCAAGAATTTAGAATATCGAAATCAAAAACAAATCCCACACTCACAAAGGTAAAAAAATGCATGACTTTACCCATAGGCTTGCCCTTATTTCCCAATCAACATTATTTTCAGCTTACTCAAGATCACAAAGGTCTTTACAGGCTTGTAACGGGGCTGACTGTAAAGGTATGATCATTTTGGTTTAGTGACTACTACCTTCATGAAGTATGGCCTGCATTTCACTTTTCCTCCTTCTCTTTCACACTATATGATGTTCACAATCCACTCTATTTTTATTTAAACAAGACTCATTGGATACCCCATTTCTTTTGCTCATTTCGCAAACTCTATTTCACAACCTCTTTTCTTTTTCAATATTTTTCACATATTTCTTTTATTTCTCTTTTTTTAACATGGAGGGGTTCCATCTTTTTCAAAACTAGATCATTCAAGGATGAATTTTTCACACTTCTTGATTTTCCTCCTTTTCCACCACACCCCCAACTTAGGCTTTAGGCCTGCCTAAGTTGGGTATTCCAACGAACCAATACTTCATGAATGTTATAGGTGATGGGAAAAAGGGTCAAAGTTGTTCAAGTTTCTTCCAAAGAATAGGATAGGCTCAAATAAGGCCAACCTAGGTTCACACTGTCACAAGGTGGTTACAAAGAGGTATAATATCAATTTTTGGTTCACTCTTCACAAATTGTCCTTAACGTTATTTCAATCGCTTGCTTACATCAATCAATTGGACTAACGGGGCAAGTTCTAGGTATTACCAAGCACATATGTCAAGACAACCTAACCACACATGGCGTTCGACACAATCATCAAACAAGAGTCTACACTTTTCAGCTAGCATGCAACGATCATCACAAGAGATCAACTCAAGAACGTCTAGTCACAACGAGATGCTAGGAGTTCACATATGACATATGTAACTCAATTTGCCTCATCATAGCCGCACACTCATATAGTTCAATTGAGAGCACTATTTAAGTCATCGGTATTGATCACAACCGACACTCAAAATTGCAAGAGAACAGCCACATTCAAACACATCAAGAGGTGGCAATTTTTGAAATCGATTCAAAACCATTTGCATTTCAAAATAGAGGACCAACACAATGGATCAAAACAATATATATAAACCAAAATCCATATTCACAAAAGCAAAGCATTCACAAAACAACAGAATATCCACAAAACAGTCCAAAAAAGTGGGTATAGAAATACCTCACCCCGCCAACCTAAACCAACAATTGTCCTCAAATGCTCAAAAAGCATAAAAAAGTCTAAAATAATAGAAAAAGAGTCGAAAGGGTAATCCTTCCAGGCTAAGCCTGGATGAACTCTGCATATCAGTGACTCCATCTGTCAAGGCATCAGTGCTCGGCTCATCAACATCCTTTTCTCCATTAGAGCCCACCATCGAGGTATCCCGCAAGAAAGCCTCTACCACATACTTGACCACCGCACCCTCAAGGTCCTCCAAATCATCGTATACTGCTGTGTCATGAACACCTAGCTCCTCATCATCGGTCTCAGCCTCAGACTCGGCATCGACCTAATCCATAGCAACATCTCTGGTAGTAGTAGTCAGAGGAACCTTAGAACTATTCGTGAACTCAGCACTCGAGACGTCAGGGACCTCTACAGTGTTGAATATCATCGATAGATCAGTAGACATCATCTCATCCACATCGTTCATCAGCTCAACAAAATTTGCCTTCAAGGTCATCACAACATCAGAATCACCCCTCCCTTGCTCATAAGCCTCTACCCTCACTGTAAGGACATCCAAAGCAAATCTTTGGACCTCTATCAAATTCATGTTCTCTCTTAACCCAGCCCTAATTGGGGCCAGAGCATCAACAATCGCCCGCTCGATCAACCCAGGCACAACGGCCCCTACCCGGGAGGCATGCACATCAGCAGACTGAACTAGATGACCCATCTTATATAGCATGGCCTGGGTTATAGGAGGTCGAGAGGAAGTAGAAGCAGCAACAACAGTAGTAGTAGGAGGGGGAACAGTAGATGAACCAGAAGGGGCAGAAGAAGATGGACCAGAGGTACCTGTAGGCTTACTGGCCTGAGGAGGAAGTATTGCCTCTGTCGGCAACATATCAACATCAACTACTAAGGACGTATCCACCAGTGCAACTCTCCTTTTGTCAGCATCATACCTCATATACTCGGCCTTGATCCATCAAATGTCATAGAGGAACTGTGCATCACTTCCATCCGTCTTTTCAATCACTGGAACACGGGTCCGCCTGCACATCTCAGTATTTAAAATAGGAAATGGTAGAGAAGTTTGAATCTAGTTGGCCCTCATGGCCATCTCCTGCTCTACGATCAAACCTATATTTAGTTTCTACCGATCCATGATGCTGCCCAAATACGCACCTCATTGATCTCGGTGCCACACTTCACCTTTAGACCCCGCGCTACCACATGGTCAATCAACTTAAAAGCGCTCTCCTTTTTCTTCTTCTTTGCACCAGTTCCCCGTATGCCGAGTAAAACTCCTAAACTCAAGTAGGAATGTAAATGCCTCGGGGGTTGGTGAATATCTCAAACTTGTGGAACTTTATGGTATTCCACACCTCTGGGTACCGCTCTGCCACACCGTCAATAGACAACCTCTTCTCTTCTAAAATCATCCTCAAACCCTCAGCCTTTAATCTGTTCAGTGACCGGGGAATAGGGCTGAGCTGGTGGAAGAGCTTGCACTACTAACTTAACTGGAGGTGGAGGAGGCATAAGAGGCACCAGGATCCAAGCTGGATCATGCATACCCTTGGAGCATAGCTCCGCTCTCTTAGCCTGTAGGAGTTGGTCATCTTCTAGCTCAGAAATGGAGGCCGGAGAACTGTCCCCAGAATGTCCCTCACTCTCAGAAGTGGTGAGGTGAGTGGCATAGATGCCCTCACTATCTAAACTCTTGACTTCCAGTGTTTACATGGCCGACCCTTTTCCTTTTCCTTTTCCCCCAGTTAGATGAAGTTTGGCCGGTGCATTTCGGGAGGGTGCAATCCCCTCATTAATCACAATGCCTCTTGTCCGCTTCCAGGGAGGTTGATTTCTTCCGATAACTTTTGGTCTATCCATTTCTGCAAAACAAAACAACATGCATTAGATGCAATTAAAAAAATAATCAAGGTTACAAAATAGTGCAGGAAGACTCGCCGAACCGTTCGACGAGCCAAGTCGGGCTCGCCGAATGTTATAGAATAAATTTTGCCAAAACTCAACACTGGTTGGAGATGTTTTGGACCTTTCGGCGAATCGCCGATACCATTCACCAAACTAGAAGTAGCTCACCGAATGTTACATAAAATTTTTAGAAAATTGGGGCGTAGAAGGGACATTCGACGAGTTGCCGAGTGAACTCCCCGAGCTCAAGCGTATCACCGAATCTCACAGAACACAAATCACAAAAATAAAAGATAAAAAGGTGATCAAGGGGTATTTAGGCAAACCACCGAACCACTCGGCGAGCTCGACCCAACTCAACGAATAGTCCAACCTGCCAGATTTCTACCCCGACCTTCAATTTCTCACCGCAGCCCCCAAAAACAAAATTAACCATTATTCTATGCAATTGAGCCCAGGCCCATACTACTCATGACCTTGGAGTACTCAGATGTCACGACCCAAGACTAGGGCCTAGACGTGACATGACGAATGAGGAACCCGAAGGAACCCCAAACAAGCCTCTCAAACTTGTCATCACACTTCATCGGTCGCGGAAGTACATTCAACATTAATTAACGGGAAATAGGGACTAAGGGCAAACCATTTCAAAATGACATCATAGAACAAGAGCCAAGCTCATTTACAAAATACTTGTCCAACGC
>JAJOOO010029304.1:0-13979 GCA_029582685.1 Solanum piurae
TCTGCATCCCTTTCAACTGTCTCTTTACTTTCGCGCCTGAACATCTTTCCTGCAAAATACGATAAAAACACATAAAAACCAATACAAAAAGGCCCTAGACACACACAACTTGTAAGTGAAATGTATTAGAAATACCGTAAACTCACGGTATATCAAATCCTCAAGGAGGGAATCGTGGTTGATCTTCATTGTCTATGCCTACTTGTGCTAAGTGTGGAAAGAGGCACGGGAGTAAGTGCTTAGCCGGAATAGATGCTTGCTTTGGTTGTGAAAATATGGACCACAACATAAGGGACTACCCCTCAGTTGCTAAGAATAAGGGAGAAAATCTTTGACTGGCTCAACGGAATCCTTCATCCAATTCTAGTGAAAGTCAAAAGCAAAACAGATTTTATACACTTCAGACTCGTGGAGGACAAGAGGGTTCTCTCAATGTGGTTGCCGGTATGTTGAAAGACTTCCAACTTGATGCTAATGCTTTACTTGACCCCGGTGCTACCTTGTCTTTTGTGACGCCATATATGGCTATGAGGTTTCATATTCTTTCGAATGTGTTGTTAGATCCTCTTTTTCTAACTATAATCCAGTTGGCGATTCTATCGTGGCTAAGAGAATCTATAGAAAGTGTCTTCCTGTCCCAAAGAGTAACTCATATTGATCTCGTAGAGCTTGATATGTTAGATTTTGGTGTTATCCTTGGTGTGGATTGGTTGCATTCATGTTATGCTTCTATTTATTATAGAACTAGTGTAGTCAAGTTTCAATTTCCAAATGAACCAATCCTAGAGCGAAAAGGGGGAAATTATATGCCTAAGGGTTGATTTGTCTCTTGTCTTAAATCTAGAAAGATGATTTCTATGGGTTGCATATACCATCTTGTTAGGGTGTGGGATATGGATTTCGAAACCCCTAATCTTGAGTCGTTCCCCGTTAATAATGAGTTTCCTGAAGTGTTTCCAGATGATCTACCCGGTGTTCCTTCCGAAAGGGAAATAGACTTCGGTATTGACCTTCTCCCATATACACAACCTATTTTCATTCCTCTTTAATGAATGTCTTCGGTAGAACTTACGGATTAAAGGAGCAATTGAAAGATTTTTTGGATAAGGTTTTCATCTGACCAAGTATCTCCCCATGGGGTGCTCATGTTTTGTTGTTAGGAAGAAAGATGGTTCACTCCGTAAATGAATTGACTATCGGCAATTCAACAAGGTTACCTTTAAGAACAAATATCCCCTCCCAATGATAGATGACTTGTTTGACCAACTTCAAGGGGCAAGCTACTTTTATAAGATTGACCTCAGGTTCGGTTATCACCAATTGAGGGTGAAAGAAGATGACATTTCGAAGAGGACTTTTCGAACTCGGTATGGTATTTATGAGTTTTTGGTAATGTCATTTTGTGTGACTAATGCTCCGGTCGAATTTATGGATTTGATGAATAAAGTGTTTAGACAGTACCTTGATATGTTTGTGATTGTGTTCATTGATGATATATTGATCTATTCAAGGAGTGAAGACGAGGATACCAATCATTTGAGGATTGTGTTGCAAGTCCTCAAGAACCAACAACTTTATGCCAAGTTTAGCAAATGTGAGTTTTGGCTACGGTTTGTAGCCTTCCTTAGTCATATTGTTTCTAGAAAGGGTATTGAGGTAGATCCTAAAAAGATGGATGCGATCAAGAGTTGGCCTAGACCTATATTATTTTCGAATATAAGAAGTTTCTTGGGTTTAGCTGGTTACTATAGAAGGTTTGTTGACGGGTTTTCTTCAATTTCCTCTCTATTGACAGTATTGACTCAAAACAAGGTTAAGTTCACGGTGGTTCAAAATTGTCCTTTGTGGTAGATGTGAAAGCCAAACAAGGGTGTGATTTGACTTTGGTCGAGTTGAAAGAAGCGGTGCTTAAGAAGTCCGTAGAGGCTTTCTCCCAAGGGGGAGATGATGTGCTTCGATATCAAGGTCGTTTGTGTGTTCCTAATGTTGATAACTTGAGAGAGTAAATTTTATCAAAAGCCCGTAGTTCTCGGTGTTCTATTCACCTAGAAGCCACCAAGATGTACCATGACTTGCGGGAGGTCTATTGGTGGAATGGAATGAAGAAGGATATTGTGGAATTTGTGGCGAAGAGTCCTAATTGTCAACAAGTGAAAGTTGAGCATCAAAAGTCGAGAGGTTTATCTCTAGATACTAGCATTCCTACTTAGAAATGGGAAGATTTGAATATGAACTTCATTGTTGGTTTACCACGCACCCGACGGCAACATGACTCAATTTGGGTTATAGTAGATCGGATGACAAAATCAGCTCATTTCATTCCCATCAAATTTCTTATTCGGTGGAAGACTATGCTAAGTTATATTTGAGGGAAATGGTGAGGTTGCATGGAGTGCCCTTATTCATTATCTCCGATCGTGGTACTTAATTCACTTCTCTGTTTTGAAAATATACCCAAAAGGGTCTTGGTACTCGTGTTAAGCTTAGTATGGCCTTTCATCCACAAACTGATAGGCAAGCAGAGCGTACAATTCAGACTTTGGAAGATATGTTGAGAGCATGTGTAGTTGACTTCAGGGGTAATTGGGATGATTATTTGCCTTTGATTGAGTTTTTGTACAATATTAACTATCATTCAAGCATATGTATGACTCCATTTCAGGCTTTACCTGGTAGGAGGTGTAGAACTCCTATAGATTGGTTTGATGTGGGTGAAGTTGCCTAGATAGGTCCCGAGTTAGTACATGAGGCTATGGAAAAGGTTCGACTTATTAGAGAGAGGTTGAAAATGGCTCAAAGTCGAGAAAAGTCTTATGCCGATGTTAGAAGAAGAGATTTTGAGTTTGAAGTAAATGATTGGGTCTACTTGAAGATTTCACCCATGAAGGGTGTGATGAGGTTTGGAAAGAAAGGGAAGCTTAGTCCCCAATATGTGGGACCATATCAGATTTTTAGGTGAATTGGTAAAGTTGCTTATGAGCTTGATTTAGCTAATGATTTGGCATCGGTGCATCAAGTTTTCCCTGTCTCCTTGTTGAAGAAATGTGTTAGAGATATAACATCTATAGTTCCCTTAGAAGGTTTGAGAATTAAGGAGAATCTCTCTTATGAGGAGGTTCCGGTCGAGATTTTAGACCGGAAAGTCAAGACGTCGAGAAACAAATAAGTTGCTTCTGTGAAAGTTCTTTGGAGGAATCAGTTAGTTGAGGGTGCTACTTGGGATGCCGTGGCAGATATGATGTCCCGTTATCCTCATATCTTTCCTTCTAATCCTCCTCTCGCTTGAGGTATTTAGTACTCATGGTTTACTCTTTCGGTGTCATGTGTCTTAGATATTCCCATGATTTCCTCATTATGAATGATTCATGAAAATATTAGATTTTTAAGAAAATGAGTTAACTTGATTGATTTCTACATGTTTGTGTGAATTTGAGCATGAGTTGCTTATAGACTTCATGATATGATGTTTTGAACATGCTTTAGCTTGGAAATGATGTTTCCTCCCCAGATATGTGCATTTATGTAATTGCATTCATGTTGGGCTATTAGATTAAGTTCCTACCCTCCTTATGATATCTTGAATCTCATTCGATGATAAATGTTCCCAAGGGGGAGATAATGTAACACCTCAGATTCAAAAAGGTAGAAAATTACAGCTTTTTCAGGATCTGGTGCTAGTTCCGACGGAGCCACCCACGGCTCGTGGACTGTCATATGGTCTGTAGGTCAGCTCTATGGCTGGCCAGTCCAGGTTCAAAAAAATGTCAAGTTCCATTACTTTTCAAACGGTTCACCAGGATGGTTTGTCAACTTATGTACGAGTCGTAGGTAGGTTTCGTAGGTGAGTCCCGGACTTGGAGGAATTTTGAAATCAAAATTGAGACCCACGACTGTCATGCACGACCCATTAGTGGAACCACGGACCGTACATAGGTCCGTCGTGGGGTCCCTTTTTAGAGTCTCTGAATTCCATCGACGGTCAACCAGCACGGTCTGTGGTCTGAGCAACGAACAGTAGGTCATGCCGTCAACGGGAGTCGGCAGTTATTTTATGAGGGCTTTTAGGTCTTTTCCTAATTATTCTAGCCTAATACTATATCATATTGCCCTATAGTAGAAGCCTATATAAACGTTCGGAACTCTCTAAACCCCTCAATTGAAATCATTCTCTCAAATCCTAAAAAGATGAACAAGTCTTCCTCTCCAAATAATTCTCTCTCTAAAAGTTGAAGAAGAAGAAGAAGAAGAAAGCTAGGATTTCAAGATCAAGCCTCCTAATCCTCCATTACTTCCAAGCTTTTTCCATTAAGGTATGATAGTCTTCATCCATAGAGCCTTTTCCTCTATGGAATTCCTAAATTCTCCAATTATAAATTTAGAAATCCCCAATTGAGTTAGGGTTTTCTTCTATGTCATGAGTTCCTTTAAATGTTGATTTATTCGACTGATTTATGAATTTTTATGCATGAATTGAGATAATTCCATGTTTTTAAGATGAATCCCATGAACCCATGCTTAACCCATGCTTTCCAGATTATGATGATTGAAAGTGGGTTTTGAACTATGAAAGGAGAATTATGGAAAATGCATGTTCTTATAAAATTGATGAATTATGATGTGAGTTGCTTTCAGAGTAAAGCATATATAATGTTGTTGTTGTTAATTGTTGTGAAATGTTTTCTCACATAAAGGATTCTATGGTTGAAAGGTCTTCTCACCTAAAATGAATCAAAGTTAAGGAGTTATTCTAATAATGAGGCAAGCGGCGATTACCCATGACATCCAATGATGAGACAAGTGGCGATTACCCATGTCTCATGAATGTTAAGGAAAGTTAAGAATACTGAATATTCTGTGGCAGTTATGCTTAGTACTGAGTGGACAAGTGGCAATTACCCATGTCCCAATATAGGATTTGTCTAGATTGACATTAGCTAGTGGATCCACGTAAGCTAGAAGTTAATGGTTCTTACCTTGGCAAGTGAGAACACCTCTTTTCAGTGTGGGGTAGACGTCGTATTCCATGTTGATAGCTCACATGGTCTTACATGTCGGTTAAAGGTTATTCTCCCATATTAACGAATCAATGTTTGTTCAAGAAGGATCTCACATGTGATTTAAGATGATGTCTACTTGCATTTACCATGTTTTATGCCTTATGCTTCCTAACCCTTTTATATCATGTTTTAGATTGGTCATTGCATACCACGAAAATGTCCCTTTATCATGATTTTTACTCTTCATGCATCACTACCATACTTGGTACATTGTTGTACTAACACATACTCTTGCCTACATTTCTTATAAAAATGTAAGGTCCGATGCTCCAAGTTCGCACTCCCGTGGCTAGGGATCTTTAGTAGAGATTTTAAGATTGGTGAGTCCTTATGTTCCTAGGACCAATATTTTATTCATTTTGTCTTTATCTTTCAGTTTTGGACTTGATGTACTGCCTACGTCGCGAGAACTTCTTATGTACAAGATGGCCTTGAGACTTTGTTAGTTTTCCACTTCATTTTATAAGACTCTATGTTTTAAATTTGTATTTTAAATCTCTGGATTTCTATTAAATCTTATATAATGTATGCTAAGTGGCTTGTATGGGGGTCCTCAGGGTCTTATACGTCATGTTACACCTAGGGTCTACCTTAGGTCGTGACAGTTGGTTTGAAGTTTGTGTGATTACTTTGAAAGGGCTCGAGATGGTGCATGAGGCTATGTAGAAAATTTGACTTATTAGAGAGAAGTTGAAAACGGTTCAAAGTCGACAAATGTCATATGAAGATGCTAGAAGAAGAGAGCTCGAGTTCGATGTTGATGATTGTGTTTACTCTAAAATCTCACCTATAAAGGGTGTGATGAGATTCGGAAAGAAACGGAAGCTTAGTCCATGTTATGTATGTCATATCAGAGTTTGAGGTTTATTGGCAAGGTAGCCTATGAGATGGATTTTCCTTCTAATTTGGTAGTGGTGCATCCGGTATTCACGTTTCGTTATTGAAAAAGTGTTGGTAAGCATCCCTTTTGGTAGTGCCGTTGGAGGGTGTAGCTAGTGCTACAACTAGTCTAGGTGGATGTGGAGCAGGTGTAATCATCCCTCAGTGGGGACATTCTTTGGACCAGTGATCAAGCTCCCCAAAACCATAGCAACCATATGAAGGCCGACCTGCGAAATAACATCCACCATGACCTGAAGCCCTTGACTACGAACCCCTAAACGTCTGACCTAAACCACAATCACATTGACTTTACTGGTCACTATATGAAGCCTAAAGTAAGGCCTGAAATAGATTAGCTAGACTGACCCTACTGAGTGGGACTCGTTGTAGCGGCCCTGAGCCCAAGCCCTCTTGTCACTATCTCCATGGGCTTCGTGATGGAGATGCTCCATAGTAAGGGCATGGTGAACAACATCCAAGAAGGAATGGCCCACTGAAACACTAGATTCAATTTGAATCTGCAGTTGGAGTCTCAACCCACAAACAAAGCGGTGAACCCTCTCCTGCTCAGTAGGCAATATCATAGTAGCATGATGGGAGAACTCGTGAAACCTCAACTCATACTCTGACACAATCATAGAGCCCAGCTCCAACCTCCAAAACTGATCTTAGAGTCTATCTTTGACACTTCGCGGAATAAACCTGGCCAAGAAAGCCACAAAAAACTCATGTCCATGTAATTAAAGGCGACCCAGCAGGCCTAGTCTCCAAATAATAACGCCACCACAGCCTGGCTGGCCCGTCAAAATGATAAGTGGTGAAGTCATCTCCTCTCGACTCCACCAGTCCTAATGTATATAGCAGCTCATGGCAAGTAGTAAGAAACTCGTGGGAATCCTCCCCAGTCACCCCAAAAAATGTTGGAGGTGACAATCTCAAGAACACTTTCAGCATATTTCTGCTCCTCTAGTTGCATAGCTCTGACCACAATAACTGAAGGGATAGCGATGGGTGTTGGTAGCACCTCAATCTATGGATCCGTTGCGGAAGGTTTACCATATGGTGCCGGTGCAACAAGCGTTGGGTCCTACTACATTCCTTTGGAATACTATAAGCAACTATGTATGGTTGTATGAAGTTCGGGAGCCATAACAATCTGTGTGGTGGCAAGGCTAGCCTCGACCCCACTAATTGAGGAAGAACATGAGATATCTAAGGCTCCGCCACTAGCTTCAAAGTCTTCTGTCTATCACGGACTAGTAATGTAGTCAAGGCATGACGTCAAGGTCGTCCACTATCGCCATCTGGGTTTTATCTGTGGGCTCGAGTGAATCATCCTCGGTCGCTTAATGGTGCATGTGATCTAACTTGTGAAAGAATGAAACAATAGAGATTCCATGAAACCAGTAAGACACACGATGCACGACATCGATAAAAAGATATAATCTTCCTAATGACGCCATGCAACCTCTCGAAGTTAGGATACGAACGTCTCCACACCGATCTGCAAAACTCTATTAGGCATTAGCTCTATGCACACTAAACTAGTGAACCAACGGCTCTAATACCAACTTGTCAGTTTCTGATTTCTCCCGTCATGATGGAACCAACTATAATCCACCAGTAAGTAACTCAATCCATAACTCGGAACACCAAATAATGGGTATAAGGATAGAAACTAAACAAGAATAAGAAATACAACAGAAGCAACGGGAGAAATAAGCTGAATCAAAACATATATATGATCCAGAACGTCATGTGCTCATCCTCACCTAAGAATACTTCGGCTGCTGGCTCGAACTCAACGGTGATAATTAGTGCTCAGACCTGCATCACGAAATAGATGTAGAGTGTAGCATGAGTACAAAAACAACAGGTACGCAGTATGCATTATAGGTTGACTAAGCAAGATAAGTAAATGGAATATGAAAGGTGAGAATTAAACACAACAAAGGTAAAAGAAAGGAAATCTAACAGAAATGCACATAGTGTAGAAGAAAACTTAAATTATGTAAGTAAATTACTAACTAAAACCTAACTAGACCCCATAAGCCTAGAAGGTACAATCGTGCACAAGTTTAAATAAAATGCGAACGACCCTTATAAGCACGTAAGGTACACAACTAAGAGTAGAACCCGATGAGTCCAGAGCTAGAGAGGGCCACAACTCAGACCTCGAACCACGTATAGCCTCCCAAAGAACCAATAGGATTATCCAAGACTTGAGAGTGTGTAGCAAGGACCTTGAACCGTGGATAGGCCTTCAAAAGTAATCAATAAGATCAAGTTGATAGGTATAAACTTCGTAGAGGATAATGAGTCTAATTAACAGACTGCAATAGAAGAAACATGTTTAGACCTCAAATTTGAGTCAGATAATATCTCAACATGACCAAATCATGAATCTTCGACCAATAATAGAGCAACGTGATCAGACATTGAATATGCAAAAAATAAATCTACTAGAGAATCTCATATTTAAATAATCGACATAATACCACCATGGAACGATGATAGCAAAGTAATCAACACCGCACTCCAAGACCAAACCAGATCCAATCCCATGTCACCAAGATAAGCCGAAATCTCAACCATAACCATCAGGGCTATAGAATAAAGGAGTCAAGGATATAAAAAAATCAACAAAGCTGAGTTATCACCTAATCTAAGGCTCATTCTATGAGATTCAATTATGCTAACATCAGTCTATAGGGAGCTGAGCCATTTGAAACAACATCATAGCAAAACTAAGGCATGTCGTATAAAAAAGCAGCAAGTCTAAAGCAAGCACTAGTCAATACTAGACCAAGGCCAAATATGCTTCCAAAAATGATAGAAAACAAGTACCAATCATGCCACAAGATAAGCATTGTCGAAGAAGAAGAGCAACAAGCCAACAAGTCATGAAATAACGTGAAATAGTCCTAAATCAAGAATTCTAAGTAACTAAGAATGATCAACTATCTAACCAACCCAAATTCACACAAATAAACATATATTTATATACTCAATCTCAATCAAAAGGTCAAGAAACCATAGCCTATCTCAAAGTAGACCATGTTTGCTCCAATTTCACCGCTCTGGAGCTTTTTCCCTTCTGCGTGACCTCCGAATGTTGCCACGCTACCAAAATTAGAACCACGACGTCAAGAAGGTCATTTAGACACAAAAACACATTAATCGGAGATAGACCCAAATTTGAGTCAAAACAAGAATGTGGGACACCGTCAAAAGGTTCATTAAAGCTTCTCAGACGTGTATCCCAAAAAGAGACACAATTTGGGGTTGAAAACGCAACAAAACACAGCATGCATGAAAATTCACCACTAATGCACAATTAAGATAGTTGTAGCCATTTCATCATGGATTTTACCACAAAACAACAGTCCCTAGCGATTTGGAAAGCTCCAATACGCAGCCACAAACTTTTTCGGACACCCACGACTTGAAATCACCCAGTTTAGAGCTTTCTACCTCAAGATATCACTCTTTGAAATTTCATAATAAAGCTATAAACGTGTATGGTCTTTGTTTTAAAGTCCATACAAAAAGCTTCATCGCGAACATGAGGGAACCTTATGCAATTGCGGAGTATCAGGGCCTTGACTCTTCACGAACACAGTGGTTGGCTCACAAATGTAGAGGTTGGCTCGCAAACGCAGATGGTAACTTTATAGGCTTCGGCGAGAGCAGCCTAGCATGTGCGAACACGGTAGGCAACAAAAAAAGGTCTCCGCGAATGTGGATAAGGCCTTGTGAATGCGAAAGTCGAGTCTCTCCTAAAGCCCACGAATGAGAAGGAAAATTATACATGCACCAGCTGATGCACATTAACTGGTTTTGGCAAATACCAAAATCTCTGATAGGGTGCTTGGGATTCGTAAGGAACCTCGTATGCGCAAACGAAATATGTTACCCCACCAAATTTGGCATTTCACACTCAACATATAAGTCAACTTCCAACCGATGTCATCTCAATAAAAAGTGGGTCATATACTCAAGCTCCACTTTAAGTCAAATTCCACAAGCAGGCTCAGAATTAGCTAGGAAGCCTAGGGATTCTCACAAAAGGTTCTTCTAGACCAAACACGACATTCCTGAGCAAACAAAATTGTCAAAATCGCATTCAGATGTCGTTTTCCTAAACTCTTAACTGAAGTCAACTGTTCAATTTTTAGAAGCTCCAAATTATGAAAACTTGCATAGAATCTAAACAAACGACCTAGTGATCGAACTATCAGTCCCAGAACTATAAGAACGCCCTAACTGAGGAAAAGAAGGCAATAACACATGAATGACCTGGAAGTCATTACAAGGTGCAACATCAGCATAAAAGGTGCACAAAAATACATAAAAATGAGTTCGGGGGGTAATAGGCCCTGGTTAAGTTAAGATGAATTGCTAAGATTTCAATCATAGTTTAGGAGGATGTTTATTATTATCCCAAAAATAAATAATGAGTTGAAAATCCCTTCGCAGTTCGCACAAGAGCAAGCCAAAAATAATGCTTACAATATGATATGAACCTTCATTGATCGTTTGGCAGTTTGTGTCCTTTGCGAGTGGCATCTTTCACCATTTTTTTAGTGGGTGGAAAATTTAACATATAGTGATTTCTTTTACACACACATGTGGGTGTTGTGGCACCCCCACCAATACACAAAGATCCTCCCCTGGCTCAAAGCAACAATACTTTAATAATAGTAACTTTTAAGATTTAGTTCATACCAAACACATAATTCATCTCGGCTACTCATGTGCTCAAAGCAACACTAGTTTAATAATAGTAACTTTTAATTTTTAATTCGTAACAAACACCTAATTCATCTCAGCAACGCATCTGCTCAAAGTACCACTAGTTTAACAATAGTAACTTCAAATATTTTATTCGTATTAAACATATAATTCATCTCGGCAACTCATGTGCTCAAAGAAATACTAGTTTGATAATAGTTACATTTAATAATTTATTCGTACTAAAACGCATAATTCATCTTGGTAACTCATGTGCTCAAAGCATCATTTGTTTAAGGAATAATACATAAACATGACCCTTAACTTCACATCAATTGGCAACTATGACCCTAAACCAGTGCACAAGTATGCACTTTAATTATCACAAATTTCAACAATTAAACACTCGGATATTGCAGGTAAAGTGTGTGATATACAAATGCTTCTACGTGGCTGTCAACTAATTAAAATAAATACACCTGGATTCTTCAATTAAAAAATGAAAATAAAAACAAAATAAATATAATAGTGAAAATTAAAAGAACTAATTCACTCGGAACACAACGGTTTCCTCTTTATTCTCTAAGAACCCTAATCATAAGTCTCTACGTTTCATCCTTCGAATCAAAGGTAAAATTGTTCAAGATTTGTGCTGAAATTTCATGTACTTGGATGTCTATCTATTCTTCTTCCTCAATTTAGTCGAGGTATGTTTAGTTTCCCCTTTTGAAATTTCTTTTTTGATAATTTTATATAAAAAAAGTTATGAATTTTTTTACCACAACTATAAATTTGCTCTTTTTTCACATTATAGAACATATGGATCACATTATTGCTGTTTTTCACCATGGAGGTCGCTTTTATAAAGGTCAATATATTTCGAAATTGGATAATATTATATTTAACATAGACAAGGATCACTTCTCTTTGACCGAAATGAAATCTTATGCAAAAGATATTCGGTATGGTGAAATTGAAGCTTTTTATGTTGAAGACCCTACTACCCTAAGAAATCTCCATTAAAGCTCTTTTTCCACAATGACAAAAATAATTTGATGTCATTTCAATGAGCAGAAAATTGTGAAGAAAGAGAGGAAGATGGTAATAACTGTTAAAGAAATTAGAAGGAAGAGAATAAAGTAGGATTTTGATTTAAAAATAGAGACATATATAAAAGAGATTCATTAAGGGTAAAATTGTCATTTAAGCATTTTTTTGACCGCTGGGGACCTTATTTTTACCACTGACGTGCCTAATTGAAGTGTGTTTCATGCACTTTACCATATAGGATTCGAGTATTTAATTGTTAAATTTTTGAATAGTTGAAGTGTCTACTTGTGCACTGCCAAAGTTTAAGGTTATAGTTGTCAATTGATGCCAAGTTAAAGTTCGTGTTTTGTTTAATAATAGTAACTTCTAATATTTTAATGCTATGAGTGTTTCTATCTCACAAAGTAAAAGTGGCACGACATAACTACCTAATCTATTGAGGAACTACAAATGTTCAAAAAACAAAATACTGGTTTAACAATATGTAAAGTTATACGTATATACTTACTTATGTGTGAATATGCAGTTGTGATTATGATGAGCATTCTTCCCTTTCTTTCTTCTCTCTTTAATTTCTCTGTCAAACCAAGAAAGAGGCAAGGCTAAGGTCAAGCAACCATATGAATCTTTTCAGAATTCTAATTCCAATAATAAGGAAGTTTAGCATTAGGTTTTTTTAATCCTTTTGAAGTTTTCATCTCAGATCAAATACAGTATCATATGTTGGAAATCTTACGGAAAATACTTTCAATGCGAACACTTGTACCGAATTCACCAAAGCTTGTACTTCACGAATAACTCTTATAGAAAATTATCATAGCTTGAGGCGTGTCAAAAGACACCGTCCTTAAGGATATTTCACCCGGTATGGGTATATCTCCCAGGATTCAACAAGCTCTTCTAGTATAAAACTAGGAGCCATAAAGTAACAAAGATTCAAAGAACAAAACCCAGCACACCAATAGACTATAGAAGGAAAGATTTATTCTCTGATATGTATTGTGTTCTCTGCCTCTTTGTGATAGAGGAAGACTAGATTTATGTAGAACCATATATTAGGCCAAAGCCTCCAACGGTTAGACAAAGGGAATTAAAGACAATAATGAGGAATAAAGGTAAAAGATTTGAAGGCCAATTAAGAGGAAAACTGCCATATTTTGACCAACTTTAATATTGATTTATAGGATAATTAATAGAATGTTAACACCTATTTAAAATGATGAATATAGAAAATAATGAATCATTTTTCCAACAATTCCCTACATATCTCAAAAAGAATATTAATAAATAGAATGAAATTAGAAATTTTATTGGGTTTTCACATATGAGTCTAATGCATCGAATCTGGTGTCCGTAGACTATGAACTAGACCTAGATAAAACAAGAATAAACTTACAGAATAATTTGGTGAAGTTTAGAACTTCTATGAACCAATAATTCTTTTGTAAGTTCAGCGTCTTATTCTATCACATTATACTCGCACAATCTTTGTCGTTATCGCGGTTTTGCGCTAAGAGGTCATGCGTGTGTCCTGGTATTCATGAGTGCTCTAGAAATCTGTCACAAATTCATAGAAGCGGCACCACTTCACACTCATATAGGTCCAATCATCAAGTGTATTCTGCAGAGTAATACACCACACCTATAAAAGATATGACTTGGATTAAGAGCTTAACTCAGCCTTACTTTGCCTTGCAGACTGTTGCACTATACTCACACAACATAGGAGGGACATAACTTTATAGTGCTTACTTGATCAACTAATGACTTGTTATTGCCCATATGAACCTAATTCATGAGATCTTCAATCACATAGGTTGGGTTACCATCATTGTTGATCTTCTCAAATGACTAACACTCTGTTTGGATCATTGTTACCCATTGTATTGTATTGTATTGTTACTATACCTACAACGTTTGTTTTGATTGTTACTTAAAATGTATTGTATTGTATTGTTAAATTTCGTTGTTACGTAACAATGAAAATCCCTATTTTATGGAACAACTGATTTGGTGTGTTCCCATTGTTACTTAATTTCTTTTTTCAATTATATCTTTACATAATATTTCAAAATACTATTTTACCCTTTACCTTATATTATTTAATTCTAGTCAAACCTCCTACCCTAGAATAATTAATGATATTTTAGTAAATTTATAAATTACAATACAGTACGATACAATCAAACCAAACAACTAAAATGTTATTAAACAACAACAAACAATACAGTCTAGCCAAACATTATATCTACCATA
>JAJOOO010029306.1:0-12151 GCA_029582685.1 Solanum piurae
TCCGTGAAATTCGTCACCAGGTATGTGTGATTTCACTAGTGGGTTCCTTTCACCCATTAGGTCCCTAGTTTTCAGTCAGTTTCTTGATTCCCTTATTATGACTAGACCTAGGGTTTCTTGAATGTTAGAATTATTGGGTTCTCAGCATCCAGATCATGCTTAGATCGGTTCCCGATCTCCAGTTCAGCAAAATCAGTGGTGAGTCCTCATTCTCCGAGGACGATAGTCATGCATTTCTTTTCAGTATTTTTAGTCCTTTAGTTTCAGTTTTACTAGACTTAGTTGGGGCCTGTCCCAGCATTTCTAGTCAGTTAGATTCAACTTAGTATTGAGTTAATATCTTCTTTGTATTAAACTCACCAGTTATCATTTATCTCAGTTATAGTATATGGGTATTCTCCATCTTTTCATTTTATTTATGATTTAGCTTCCACATTAGTTTATTATTTTTAGTATGATCATGATCATGCCAGCAGGGTTAGCTTGGGATCACTTGTGGTCCTAGGTCATGTGTCCGCATCTCGGGGGTAGTCTCGGGGCATGACAAAAACTCAACTCCACCAGTCAACCACCATTCACTGCATTCAAGGGGAGCAAATCCAACATCCACTCTCTAAGCCGACTATAACAAGGAAGTATTTCTACTACATATTGTCATCATAAAAAAGGGGGAGATTGTTAGTGTAAAGTTTTAATGATAAACAAACTATTTTTTCAGAACAATAATCGTCATCAAAAAGGAAAGAAAGAATGAATCATGGATCCCTCATCAATCGAAATTCAGAAGAAATCACATTAAAGGCAAATTGATGACTGTCAATCAAGGAAGATCACAAAATATGAAGAATATCAGAAAGTTCAAATCAAGGAGAGTATCAGAAAGCTCAAATCAAGGAAGATCACAAAATGCACTAATCAAAGAAGCTGAAAGATCTCGACAGCTAACAATAAAGGATACAATGGCTACATCTCAATCAACACTCAATCAAGGAAAAGCTAAAGATCTCAAACTACTACAATCAACACTCAATCAAGGAAGCTAAAGATCACAAAGAATCAAGGATTAATTGAAGATCTCAACGACTACAACCAACACTCAATCAAGGATAATTCTAAAAGGAAAATGAAGATTAGCCTTCAGCTTTATTCTTGGAAATAAGGATCCCCTGCCTTCTTTTCCAAGGATCAAAATCTCTTGGGTTGCCATCTCTTCAAAGGAAAGATTCAAGACTCCAAACACTATAAAAGAAAGCTCGACTGATAGAAGAAAAGCGTACAAGAAGTTTGAATGATCTCACATTCTCTACTCTACTTTTAACAAACATTGTATTACTTAGTTCTACTGTGTAAACAGAAAAGAGGGAGAGAAAAATTTGTTGGTAAGGCTTTTGTGTCAAAACAAAAAGAGTGAAACAAATCACTGAGTGTAATCTGTCTACACTCATATCTGTACTCACACCAAAGATTACAAAGGCTTGAAGAGAACACCCTTGCAACCCAAGGGGACTGGACGTAAGATCCACATTGGATCCCAACCAGTATAAAAAGTTTTTGTGTCAAGTTTACTTTCCACTTTTTAATTATACTTCTCTGCTAGCTACAGTCGTCTAAGAGACACCTTAAGTCGACTTCTCAAGAAGATAAACGAAAAAACAACAATTCACCCCCCCTCTCTTGCACCTTCACACATGTCTCATCACAGTGCACAATAATATCGATGCAAATAAGTAATTTCACACTATAAGAAAGAGACAACAATTCGAGCAATTCAAGTTCACATTAATGCCATCAAAGCATTTCATCAATCAACAAAATAGGGTCCACAACAAGGCAATTGACAAAGCATAATGATCAACACATTGCCTTTTTTATAAATCCCTTTTTTATTCATTAAGACTAATCAAATGGAACAATAAGCCTATCACCTAATTTCTATTACTCCCCAACACATATAATGAAGGGAAATACATGATTCTATTAATTTTACAAGGTTTAGGAGATCACTTGCCTCAATTCAATCAAAACGCCAATCCAAGATTTGATCCTTCTCTTTCCAAACATGTCCAAAGCCACACAATCTAATTTAGTCAAGTAATCACAATAAGATTATGGAAATAACAATACACATATCATACACTTTAAAAAATGGGTCAATACACTCAAAAATCCAATTTCAAAAAATGAAGTTTGAAATCGAAAATCTTTACTTGAAAATGTTATACAAGGCATTTGAAACTCATTGGTGAAAACAATTTCAAAAAAGGAATTAAAATCAATTCACAACCATCAATTTAGTTTAGAACTCAAGTTCTTAAAAAAACCTTACCATTTGCCAATCAAAATCCCATGTTTTGATGTCAAAATCCATAAATGCTAAAAGAGAATTGAAGTTTTAGGTTCACAAAAGCTTACCCAAATGATTTAACACAAGAAATCTCTTCAAAATCGTCTCCAAGAAGCTCAAATTTGAGAAAAATGGGTAATACCCCCAACAATGATAGGCATAAAGGGTCTCAGATGTCGCAAAAACGACCTCCAATTCGCAAAAGAGAACCCCAAAAAAATCTTTGTCTTCACAATTGAGAACTAAGCTTCACTTTTCCGAAGGTCGCAAAAGCGAACAATTCATTGTGAAAGCGATGGTCTGGCAAGGGGAACCCTTCACGATTGCGAGAAGATTTTCACTAATGCAACCATCGCGGTCGTAGATACCTCTTCTCCATTGTGAGGTTTGTAGACACCAGAAACACAGTCAATCAAAAAATCATTGAATAAACCCTCCAGATTTATTCGAAACCCCATACACACGTACTATAAATGAAAATCGACTAAATTCGATGTTACAGACTCAATGAAACCATCAAAACACAAATTCGAGGTCACCTTGACCCAAAATCTGTGAAGGTCAAAAGAAAGGAACATAACGCCTAAAAAGGTTAAATCAAGTTTGTGACATCTGAAAATTCAACCAAGTCCTCAATTAGGCCCAAAATCATCCCCAGAATCCAACTAAATTCTCGAAATTTTGATCCGAGCATTCGAATCCCAAATGTTGACAATAAGTCAATCCAAAGGCTAAAATTTCATAATTTTCCAACTTAGGACCTCAAGTCCTCAAAAAGATTCCGAATCTGAAACTGACAACTCTCTTAGACCAATTTCCATATTTCGGGACCGAAGAAATCGATAAAATTTCATTCCGACACTCGAAACATCAAAAGACACCAAAAACCACTTTTTAACAACTTTAACTTTTGAAAACAGAAACTTACATTAGTCACGACTTTTTACTCAAATCTTTGAAACCAATTCCAAAACTCATACATAAATAACTCGGGGTTGATATCGGGAGGGAAAAATGATAATTTTATGAAAACTTCTAAAAATAACCGATCGGGTCATTATAAGAGTAGATTGTGTTCTGGCTGTTTAAACATTTTCTATGAGATTTAGACTTGTTTTAAACTTTTTACTTTCGTTTTAAATGACAACTGAATACTCATTAGACTTGATTTTGATGATGCTTGAACTTTTAGACTCAATTGAATTTAATGAAATTTGAATGTTTAGGAATGTTTTGTTTTATTGTTGAATTTTTATGGATGGATGGTATTATAATTTAGCAGGTGGTGTACCAAATAAACAACATTTTTCTGTATTCTAAATATAGTTTTTTCGGCTACAATAATCTGCAATATTATATAATTTTTCTTTTAAAAAATTTAAAATGCCGACTACAGTAATCAGAAATCACATAAATATTTAATAAATTTATTTTTTATATTGACTATAATAGTCGGAAGAGTACCTAAATGATTAATAAATAAATTATATATGCCGACCACAGTAATCGAAATATATACTAATTAATTATTTAATTGCTTAACTACTACGACAACTGTAGTCGAAATTGTTTAAATCAATACATTATTATTTTACTTGTGTTCTGACTACAGTAATCGGCCATTTAGACACTTTAATGGTCTAGTCTTATTTTATATATTGTGACTATGATAGTCGACAAATATTTTCTAATGTTCAATATGCCGACTACTCAAAAATAGTCGAAAGGTCATCGGAAAACACCATTTTCCTACTATATTCCGACTAATTTTGCAGTCGGCTAACAATTTTTTTTGTGTGGTTTGTTACTTCACTCTCGAGCGTGTGATTAGAAAGGGAAAAAAATATCTTATCCAAAGTGGTCCATTTTTTTCTTTACTAGTGCACCACCAAGAAAAAACACAATATTTTTCACGTTTGCATTTTTACTTTAAAAAATTGAACAAAATGACAGAACTATTTAATACACTTGAATGTTGATTGCATTATTTCTCTTCAACTTGGATCTGACATGAAAATGACATAATTTTTACTTTTTATCCAAGTTGCATGGACTTTCCAAAAATGTTGTCGTGCCCATATCGGATCCTTCAAAAATACACTATTTTTGAAGAATCCTACATGCACCCAATATTTTTTGAAGAGTCCGAACAACATAGCTTTTTACTACTCACTATCTGTCCGACTGATAACTTAAGGACTGGAAAAGAAAAACTCAAATTCTCGAATAAGCAGAAAGTGTAGAACGATATCAACCATGCATGGATGATCTCCGGTAAACCAGAAGTTTGCCCACTTATCTCATCGTTACGGCAAAAATGATGGGATAAATAATTTAAGGACAGGCCGTGTTGTTAGTTTTCAATTCGGATACGAGATATCCGTCCTAGTCACTATCTAATACATCTAACCAAACGTGAAATAAAATAATCCTACATTTTATCCTGAAATTATAATCATACCTTATATCTCACGTATATCAAACGACTCCTTAATGAATTCTAAGCAATATGAATTTGTACTAGTCGAATAATAAATATTACTCCCTCTGTTCTAATTTATGTGACACATTTTGTTTTTCAAGAGTCAAATAGTTTAAGTTTGACCGAGAATTTGCTTATGGAATCTTCAATTTTTTTTTAAAGAAATGGAATTTATATATTTGTAAACTACGTAAAAAATACTATAAGTTACAATAATTGATAATTCAAAATATTTAAAAGATATATGAAAATTTGACGCTAAAAAATAGACTTGTTTAAATCTCAAAATCTAGAATGTGCCACATAAATTGGGACGGAAGGACTAATTATGAAAAAAGGACTTGTTTGGATAGTTGTTGATATCTATTGTATTTGTATTTAATTTGCTGCTAGTTTTGTTTAGGTATAATAAAATTTTGTTTTAATCGTTAGTACTAGGTAGACTTATCTGCCTTCTCTATAAATTCTATCCCTATTAATTCTTCTCACCTAGTCACTAGTCAATTTCAGATTATTATTTACTTTTTCTACATGCACCACCAAGAAAAAATGTTGTTTTGAAAATTTGTGTTCTTAATTATGACCTAATATTTGTGTGGTATGAAAGCTTCTTATTAAATATTGAAGTTAAACTGAGAAATTTAAACTTTATTTTTTTTATTTTCAGTTATTTAAACTTTATTGTTATGAATGTAAAAAATGTATCATCATTTTAAAAATAGATTAATAAAAAATAATATTAAAGAAATTAAAACAAAAGGTGTAACCAGGAACACACTAATAATAGGAAAACTATCTTATTAGAAAAAAAAAACTATTATATTTATGAAATTTCGGTATACTTTAAATTAATTACATAGTCACTTATCCCCTCTTTCTCTCGCTCTCTCTCCTTTCTCTCACTCTCCCCTCTTTTTGCTTGATGGTGATAGCAGTTAGAGACAATTGATGAATATATATATATTCGTGAATATTTGATATCAAATATATGTATCTTTAAAATCAAATATATATATATATAAATATATATATATATATATATATATAAATACACGTATTACCAAACATATGTATCTATGTATACGCTGTCCACTGTATTTTTCATGATGGCAAGACAACACTTATAGCCCCGCTTGAAGATTCTCCCACAAGAATTTTTCAAGTAGTTTTTAACTTTTCCTTCACTAGTGTTGGGTGCTAAAAGTGCTGTTGAAAAAAAAAATATTTTTCAAAATATTTCTAAAGATCCATATTGTAGTTATTTTTTCAATTTGAAAAAGAATGGTCTACTTTTTTTAGTTTATTTAAAAAGAACGATCTTTTTCCTTTTTGATAGCATTTTGATTTCAATTTTGCATGTGACATGTGTTTAAAGCCACAAGATTAAAGACACATTTTGATACATTTGACATAACTTTTATTTAGGAACACAAAATTAAATTTTTTTTAATTTTACTAAACTTCGTGCCATGTCAAATTATGTCCTTTTTAAGGAAAAGGGGTAAAAAAAATATCCTTAAACTACGTGAAAGGAACAAAAATACCTTCCGTTTATAGTTTGGCTCAAAAATACCCTTACTGTCAATACTTTGGTTCAAAAATACCCTTACCGTCAATACTTTGGTCCAGAAATGCCCCTATAGTTACTAAATGGGTCAAAAATGTCATTTTCTGAATAATTATATCATTTTTTTCCTTTTTAAACACATCTTCTTCCTAATTAAAATATTATTAAAGAACCATGTTCTTGTTTTCTTTCTTTTAAAATTACTTTAACAAATAAAAATGTAGGAAATATTTTTTTTCTTCTAAATCTCATTTTATCAATTAAAATAGAATAATTTCATGTACCTTTTGACATATAATATATATCATATATAAACTATCATAATATATCCATCATTAATCATATTTATTTATATTACAATAAAAATAATTATAAAAAATAAGAAATATTTTTATTTTTTATTTTTTTCGTAATTGAAGTAAGATAAATATTTCCTAATTTTAAAAAATATTATTAGAAAAAAGAATGTGTTAAAAAGAAAATAAATAATATATTTATTTGGAAAATGAGCATTTTTTATCCATTAAATAACAATATGGGCATTTTCGGACCAAAGTATTGATGACAAGGATATTTTTGGACCAAACTGCAAACGAAGAGTATTTTTATTTCTTTCACATAGTTTAAGGGAATTTTTAACTATTTTTTCTTTTTAAAAAAAATAAAGAGAACATTATTTTTCAAAGTACTTGCAAAGTTCAAACTGAACAAATAAAAATGAATTGAGAGAATATATTTTAACTGACTTGAGTAAGTTGGTTCATTTTCCCTATCTCATTCCTCTAAAAAGTATGTGAAGGTCCTTCATTGTTAGTTACTTCACTCTAGAGCTAGCGTGGTGCTAATTGGAAAGAAGAAGAAAAATCTATCCAAAGTGGTCAATTTTTTTCTATCGTGTACTACTAGTGCACCACTAGGAGAAAACAAACCATATATTTGGCCAAAAAACTTTGTCACTATTTGACAAATATATTTGCCAAATATTTCAACTTTTCAAATACTAGAAAAAAACTAGTATTTGGGTGGAGTTTTAATATTTGGAAATTTTTTAAAATTAAAAAATTACTCCAAACTTTTATATTTTATAAAAAAGCATCCATTATTTATTAATTTCAACTAATATTTATCTACAAAATTACTCCATTAATATTAATAACAAGATTGAGAAAAAGAAACAATTTGTTTTTAATGGACTATAATTCATCTTGAATCAATGACAAGTTTGAGTATGCGATTAATGTATTGATCTTTCCCATATAGTTATTTTGTTGTTATTGATTGTTATCAATTATATTATAATTTTATAGTGACAACATGAGGTAGTGTAAAATGAAGTATAGTTGAGGAGGCTCGAGTCTTAGCATCTGAATTGTCGAAGTACCCTCAGATCGAGTGAGCACAGGGTCAAAGAGTACCACCTCGAGTGGATGTTGAAGGAGCGTCGAATGTACCGTGGGGTACGTATATATATATATATATTTATTTATTTTTAATTTTTTTGAAGTCTTCCTTTGCTGCATTAGGCCAACAACATTAGTCTTTCATTACTGCAAAATTGCAACAATGTCAAAAAGCTTAAAAGTTGTTTACCTACAAGTTTGAATTGTTAGGTTCCATTGATGTCATTAGTGACATCAAATGAATAGATTTTTTCCCTTATAAATAGAGCACTTGTGCTCATTTGTAAGGACACACCAAAATAGAGAAGCAATAAAGAGTAGAGAGAGTATCTTCTTAGTTTGTGAGAAAATAGTGTGGAAGTAATATTGTTGTGAGTTGTAAGAAATAAAAAAGTGTTTAATAGTAGTCTTTTGAAACTATAAAGTTTTTCATCAATATTATTGTATTACTTATTCGGGTATCATATTTACCCCATTTAAATATTTTTTGTCGTTGTTACTCTCTTCCTATTGCTATTTAGTTTGGACATTATCCTAGATGTGATTATCATTTTTTTCCAACAACGTTGTATCAGAGTCATGATAAATAATAGTCCGTTGTCCTTTCAACACCCCGTTTCACAAAAGAAAATTATGAAAAATGGTGTCTACGAATGAAAGCCATTCTTGGCTCTCAAGATGTTTGGGACATTGTAGACAAATGGTATACAAAACCCACTAATGAGGAAACTTTGTCCTCAAATGAAAAGGATGCCTTGTTAAAAACAAGAAAGAAAGATCAACAGACCCTCACTCTCATCCATCAATGTTTGGATGATGGCATGTTTGAGAAGGTGGCTGATGCCACCACCTCAAAAGAAGCTTGGGAGATTTTACAAAATTCTCTTCAAAGAGTTGATAAAGTAAAGAAGATAAAACTTCAAACTCTAAGGGCTGACTTTGAAGTTTTAAAAATGAAAGAATCTGAATCCATTTCATATTTCTGTTCAAGATTGATGGCTATTGTAAATCAACTAAGAAGATACGGGGAGAAAGTAGATGATTTGCGTGCGGTAGAAAAGATCCTTCGTTCTTTAACACCTAAATTTGATTATGTGGTGTGTGCTATTGATGATTCTAAAGATTTAGACTTTATGAAGGTAGAACAATTGGAAGGTTCTTTACTAGCCCACAAAGAGAAAATGAAAAAAAGAAAAGAAGAGCCACTAGAGTAACTTCTTAAAACTCAGGAATCTTTCAAAGGATTTGAAGGTGAGAAAAGTTACAAAGGAAATGGAAAATGGTGAGGCCGTGGAGGTCGTGGAGGCCGTGGAAGAGGAAGAAGTTAAACCAATAAATTCAACAATGAAGATAAGAGTCACCAGTCATTCAGAGGTCGTGGCCGTGGTCAACGAGGAGGAAGAGGACGTGAAGCCTACCAAGGTACAAATGAAATGAGGTATGAAAAATCTAAAATTAAGTGTTATAACTATCATAAAATTGGACATTACTCTTGGGAATGTCGTAGTAATGTTGAAGAGACAATTAATCTTGTTGACAACAACAAAGACAAAGATGAGTCAACGTTGTTATTAGCATTCAAAGAAGATACAGATAATTGCAGTTCATGGTATCTTGACAATGGAGCAAGTAATCATATGTGTGGCCACAAAGATAAGTTTGTGGAGATAAAAAAGACAGTGAAAGGTAATGTGTCTTTTGGAGATACCTCAAAGATCCAAATTAAAGGGATAGGTACGATTTTGATATCTTGTAACGATGGTGGCCATAAATTGATTACCAATATTTATTATGTGCCAAAATTGAAAAGTAATATTTTGAGTTTGGGTTAACTTCTTGAAAAAGGATATGATATTCATATGAAAAATATGCATCTTTGGCTTGGAGATTCAAGTAACAACTTAATTGCTAAAGTGCATATGACAAAGAATAGGTTGTTCCCTTTGAATCTTAAAACCATCAATGCAAAGTGTTTGAAGGCTAATGTGCAAAATGACTCATGGCGTTGGCATATGAGATTTGGACACTTGAACTTTGAAGCGCTCAAATCAATGGAAGACAAGAACATGGTAGATGAGATACCGTCAATCAACCATCCAAATCAGTTGTGTGAAGCTTGTCTTCTTGGAAAACATGCAAGGAGGAGTTTTCCAAAGGAGACTGCATCAAGAACAAGTAAGCCACTTCAACTTGTACACACCGATGTGTGTGGTCCAATTGATCCACCTTCTTTTGGTAAAAGAAAAACTTCTTGCTATTTATTAATGATTTCAGTAGAAAGAATTGGGTATACTTCTTGAAGCAAAAAGTTGAAGTTTTTGTTGTCTTTAAATTTTTTAAAGCACTTGTAGAAAAAGAAAGTGGCTATGAAATAAAAGCATTAAGGTCCGATAGAGGAGGAGAATTCACTTCAAAAGAATTTAATGACTTTTGTCAATCTCATGAAATTCGTCGCCCTCTAACGGTACCTTACTCTCCCTAGCAAAATGGATTTGTAGCAAGAAGGAATAGAACAATTCTTAACATGGCTAGATGTATGTTGAAAGCTAAGAATCTACCAAAAGAATTTTGGGCCGAGGCTGTTTCTTGTGCAGTTTATTTGAGCAACAGGTCTCCAATAAAAAATGTACGAGATCAAACGCCTCAAGAAGCATGGAGCGGAAGAAAGCCAAGTGTCAAGCACTTGAGAATCTTTGGGAGCATAGCATATGCTCATATTCCACATCAAGGGAGAGCTAAACTTGACGATCGTAGTGTCAAGTATGTGTTTATTGGCTATGACGTGAGTTCAAAAGGCTACAAATTGTACAATCCAAGCAATAACAAGGTGGTGGTGAGTCGTGATGTTGAATTTGATGAAGAAGCATCATGGAATTAGGAGACTCCGAAAGAAAGAACATATGATTTTCTTCCATACTTTGGAGATGAAGAAGAACAAGAGACCATGGCACCTGCACATGATGCAACCCCGCTTCCTTCACCGGAAAATGTTGCATCTCCATCTACTCAAGAGAGTTCAAGTGAAAGACCGCATAGGATAAGGAGCATCCAAGAACTCTATGATGACACAGAAAAAATTACTAATTTTGATTTTTTGTGTTGTCTCTTTGCTAATAGTGAACCAATGAATTTTGGTGAAGCTGTTACTGACAAAAGGTGAAGACTAGCCATGGAGGAGGAGATCCAGTCAATAGAGAAGAATAACACTTTGGAGTTAACGACTCTTCCCAAGGATCATCGAGCAATTGGAATCAAATAGGTATACAAGGTGAAGACAAATGCCCATGGAGAGGTAGAGAGATACAAGGCAAGACTTGTGGCTAAAGCCTACAAACAAAGGCATGTCATCAACTATGAGGAAGTCTATGCGCCTGTTGCCCGCATGGAGACAATCTGTCTATTGATCTCTTTAGCGACGCAAATGAAGTGGAAGATCCGTCAACTAGATGTCAAATCGGCATTCTTGAATGGATATCTTGAAGAAAAAGTCTACGTTGAGAAATCATTGGGCTTTGTGGTAAGAAATCATGAAGATAAGGTGTTGAGGTTGAAGAAAGCCTTATATATATTGAAGAAAAGCTCTACGAGCTTGGAATAGTCGCATTGACAAATACTTTCAAGATAATGGGTTTACTCGTTGTCTCCATGAATATGCTATTTACATTAAAGTTCATACTAATGGATATGTTCTTCTTGTTTGTCTTTATGTTGATGATCTAATTCTAACAGATAACAACCCAGTTTTATTTGAAGCTTTCAAAAAAGCTATGTCCTTTGAGTTTGAGATGACGAACATAGGGCCATGTCATATTACTTGGGTTTAGAAGTAAAGAAAATGGAGGAAGGCATCTTCATATCTCAAGAAAGCTATACAGAAGATATTTTGAAGAAGTTCAACATGTTTGATTGCAACCATGTGAACACCCCAATGGAAAGTGGAACAAAACTGTCAAAGTTTGATGATGGAGAAAAGGTGGACTCCACTCTGTTCAAAGTCTCGTAGGAAGTCTAAGGTACTTGAAATGTATGAGACCAGATATACTCTTTGTAGTTGTAGGAGTAAGTCGCTTCATGGAAGCTCCTACCTCCACTCACTTGAAGGTCATTAAAAGAATTCTTCGTTACCTAAAAGGTACGATCGACCTTGGACTACTTTATTCTTCTTCTGATGATTTTAATCTTGTGGGATATTGTGACAGTGATTATACGGGAGATGTTTGATACGCTCAAATTACACCTCCCTAAAGAAGCATAAGCGATCGTTATCAAGTAAAGAACCCAACTTGTAGGTTGGGGTCGATCCCACGAGGAAAATGGTTTAGACTTTACTTTAACCCACGATTATATTCAATTAGTCA
>JAJOOO010029308.1:0-13734 GCA_029582685.1 Solanum piurae
AAAATATATATATATATATATATATATATATATATATATATATATATAGAGAGAGAGAGAGAGAGAGAGAGAGAGAGATCGAAAATAAAGTCTCTGCCTCATCTTTGAAGTAGAGGAAAGGTTAGCGTTCACTCTATTATTTTCAAACTTCATTAAGCGAGACTATACTGGATATGTTGTTGTTGTTATATCTTAATATGTTATATCAGGAGTTGGGAAGAGATAGAGGTGAGCGGAAGTAGAATATGTGGAGGTGATTAAACAGAATATGATACAGTTTTTAGCTAATTGGACATTACCTTAGATCTAAAGGCAAGGAGGTCGAAGATTAAGGTAATAGGTAGTGTAATGTTATTGTACTTCTAGTAGTATGATTTTGGTATCACGTTTCTCCAAATGTGTATTAATGTTATGTTGCTATACTTGTTTTGTGCATTATTATTTCGTTATCTCTTTTTCTCTCTTACTTCCTACTTTTTTGAGTTGAGAGTGTATTGGATACAATATTTCTACCACACAAAAATAAAAATAAAATTTGTGTATATTATATTCATTTATAAACTTCAATTATGAAACTATATTAAATATAATATCGTATCTTAATATGTTATAGCACATAATTTATCTTCTCCTTCCAAATTATTAATCTCATTTTGTACGCCGACAGGATAGTGAATTTTTTTTATACAAATCTCTTTAAATATAGAAACAGACATAATATTTGAGATTTAAAATTTATATCAATTTTTTTTATAATAATATAATTTATAAAAATAATTAAATTTTTATTGAGATCCTAATTGCCATGAAATCTACTGATTTCATGGTATAGTTGGCTTTTAGGTAGAATAAATATGCATGTTTGGGGTATGGGGGTGGGGGGCCATGCAAAGCATATATTATAAATAACAATAATAAATAAATAAAAAGGGGGATATGTGTTATGATTTTAAGCAACATCACGAGTTCAGTTTTTTGTACTTTATTTATTGCACCAAATACATAAATTGATTCTACTGGCCCTACAGTTTTTTTCTATTTTTTTTGTTTAATTATTTTGTATGTATATGTATATTATTAATACATTAAAATATATTGGGTATTTTTGTCTTGTGTATGAATACATGTTTTCATCTATACAATAATACATCACCTCAGATATGATTGACTCTCTTTTTTTTATCCTTATCCTATTAATATTATGGCGCAACTAAATTAGAATAATTTATATAAAAAGTTCCATAATAATTTTGTACGATCTCAAAATTCGAATTCATAACTTTTAATTTGGAGTATACAAGGGGAAGGGTTCGAAGGGAATATATTGAATGGAATGATAGAATTTTTTTCATATTTTCTATATTTCATAATTTGACATTACCCTCTTTTTTCACAACAATTTTTCAAACATCTTTATGAGAATCTATTTAATAATGATGAGATTGAATACTTTTTTTAAATGCAATTTCCACACCTGAATTTAATGTTAAGAAAAATTAAGGAATAAATGTCTGAATTCATGGCGAAAATTCCTCTAATGCATATATCATTTAGTTGGTAAACAAGTTATAAAAGAATTATAATGACGGAATCGTAATAAGGAGATTAAAACAGCAACGAGATTATTTCATGGATATGATTTTAGTGATAAATATTTTATTTTTATTTAGATAATAAAATGAGATATAAAAGGTAAATATAAAATATGCATTTGATTTTACACAGTGAATAAACTTTTATTTTTAATTTTAACCTCTATTTTAAAGGACTTTTGGAGAATCGTATTTTCATATTTCATCCCAAAATTGATATCCCACACTATCATTTTCTATCTTTATTTTCAAAATAAGAAATAGTAGATTAAAAACGGATCGTAACAACTATAACTGATATAAATTTATTTCCACAAATAATACAACAAATTTTAAGATTGATAATATATATTCTTATATTTATTTCAGAAATTATTATTCCTTTTTTTACCAACTAAATGACTAGAGGAGGAAAAAAACGAATCATAAAAATCTATTACATACAATCTTATCATACATTTTTACGAAATATTATTTTCCCAGCTCAAATCCTTAACCACCTGATCATGTGTCAATAACTGTATCAGTTACGTTAAAAAATGAGGTATTTAGCAACTGATACAAAAAAATGTATAATAAATAGGTGGAGATTAACCACCTGATCATGTGTCAATAACTTTATCAGTTACGTTAAAAATAAGGTATATAGCAACTGATACAAAAAAATATATAATAAAAAGGTAAAAAATATTTATATACAAATTTATCTTATATTTCTGCAAAATATTATTTTCACAACTCAATTCCTTAGATGATCATGTGTTACGCAAAACACACAAATATAGATAAAGCAACTAGTAGAAAGAATGTACAATGACTAGGTGAATAATTTGTCTCATGTTGGGGACAAACTTTGGAAGTCAAAGAAAGACTATATAATATATAATTATTTGAGTCTATTAATATAGCTATCTTAAAATAGAGAAATTATTTTGTCGTTTTAATCAACTTTGATTGGTTTCATATTTGTATTTATGTGGCATGACAATTCTTAGACATGTGATCTTAGGACCCCCCCACCTAAAGAAAATCACAAAATAATGTCACAAGACAACCCCTTATGATTTGAAATCTCATAAATATCAAAATTATTTAATTTCATTAATGTAAGTAAACAAAGTATTTTATGTTTTCTTGTGAACTTACAATTTGCATTAATGAATAGTATTAAAGATATTATATAGTTTGGAGAGAAGTTGATCAATTTTGGCTTTGCAATATTAGGAAAAATTTCACAAGCATTGAGATTAGTGTTTTTTTGTTTTGTTTTTAACATGACTATTTTTCTTTCGAAACGTAGCATATACAATGTATGTGTATGCATACCGTATCAGTATAATATATATACAGATCGATTCATTATATATATACACTTATAGCATATACACTACGTGTTGGTGTCTACAAACCAATGACTGCTATAAATAATCTATACATGGTAATTATTTAAAAATAGAGGAATTACATAAATGAAAATAAAAATAAAAATCCTAAATTTGGTAGCACGACTTACTTTAATACTTAAATTATACGGACGTTTAAATACTCCTTGACATCTTTGAAGTGATTTTTTTCCCACCTGAGATTATAACACCACCTCACCCGCCACATCATAGTCATGTTGGCGCCACATCATAACCATGTAGGCACCACATCATTAATTTTTGTTTCTATTTTACTTATTCACCATTTTTTCTTAAATACTTTTTAAAATTAATTACATCAATTAATTAATTTATAAATACATACACTCCCCCTCCCCCCCTTCTCTTTCTTCTTCCTTGTTGTTCACCATTTCTATCTTCAATGCTTTCTTTTCTTCTTCTTCTTCTTCTTCACTATTCAATATTTTTTTCAAAATAACTTTAAAGAAGAAAATTCACTATAATATTCACATTATCTTCTTCAAACCCTCCCCACGAATTTACCCTCTTGGGGAATGAATTTTTTTGAAAGTCAATTTTTTCTTGACAACTCAAATAAGAAATGAAGATTGCATAAGAAAGTTCATCCAATAAAATTATACATTCTATGAGAAATGTTTGAATGAATCTAGAAATCAATATAGATCACTCAAAATTCAAGAAAGTTTACCTTTGCGAAATCAACATCAATAATATAGAGCGAAATCGACGTCAATAAAATGAAATTTATCAAAGGACTAGTGAAATAAAAATAGTGAATAGAGGTGGGTAGGGATGACAAAATGGGTAATTAATATGGGTATCCATTCAAATTACCCATAGTAACTCATTTAAAATAGGTAAAAAATGAGTTAAACTCATATTACCCATTTAAAAGTGCGTAGTTAAATGGATAAAATGAATAAAAGAAACTCATTTATAAAAGAAAGAAAAGTGACATTCATATATTTTTTTAAGGTGTGGGTGCATGGGTGGGATAAGGGAAAAAATGATGTTTTTTAATTTTTTTTTTTTTTTTTTAAAGTTAATTTTTAAGGCGTTGGGGTTGGGGGGGGATGAGGGGGGTGAAGAGTGGGTAAGAGATTTTGCTTTTAAATCTTTTAAGATGATCCCTATAATAATATGGATAAATATGGATACTCATACTATCCATTGGGTAACTCATTTATATCCATTTAAAATATGAGTCGATTCGAGTATTTTACCCATTTTTATTTAACGCTTTTTCATTCGACTTGACTCACTCGTTTGCCACTCCTAGAGGTGGGGATGAAGATGGGAGAGGAGGTGTTTCAACGGAGAAAGAGGTGTATTGAGGAAAACAACAAAATGAAAAAGAAATTGTTTTAAACAAATTAGAAAGGGAGCCCACAAATTTCATTTTCCTCTAAATACAAAAATTTACATATTTTTTAAAGAGTTAATATATCAAGAAAAACTATTTAAAATATTAGTTATATATTGATTAATAAAAAAAAAAGGTCATGTATAGGAGAGTGCACTCACTCTCTGCCACGTTATTCCTTAGGGGATGTTTAAATCACTTGAAAGATGTTAAAGACAGTATTTACAATTTAAACATATATATAGTTTAAGTACTAAAGTAAATTGTACTGCTAAATTTAAGAGGTTTTATTTTACGTGTTTTTCTCTAGTATCACTATAAAATATAGTTATAAAATATAATCGATTATATTAGATAATGTTTCCCCAATATCAAGGATGATAATATTGGGATGTCTAACATGGAAAATGACATAATAACTAATACCCCACTTCTTAAAAAAAAAAAAAAAACAAGCACCCAACATGGCTGGGTTTGCCATGAACGATAACTAAATAAATATATAAGAAATTAATCAACACCAAAGGTCAATGTAATTTTCTGCTTTTGCAACCAAATACCAACAGGTCATTAGAAAAAATAATGTATATATTAATTTTATGTGTTTCTAATATCATGTTTGGTACATTTTTTTCACCTATATATAACTAATATTTTGCATTAGTTACACACTCTATTCGATATTATTCTATATATAATTAAAAATAATGCATGCATTAACTTGATTAAAAACACAATTGTCCCTCAAAATCTTTTACACATCCTTTCCACCGATTTGTGAAGTGTTTTTTTATATAGAAATAATTTATTTTTAGAAATTATGCAATGCATGTTATTTTTAATATACCGAACTAGATACTTCATAACAAATAATCTCAACATAACTAATATCAACATTACTAATGTCAGTATTATTAATACATCTTGTTGAGCATTATTCTCACACCCTAAAAAAATGACCCCTAAATAAATTATACCAGTCAAACTAATGACACCAAAATACATGAATGGCTGAACATAGTTGCTAAAGAAATGAGACCCAAAAAACTTAAAAGAAATGCATATTCTACTTCATGTCTCATATAAGATGACATCATTAGTATTTGGAGAGTTAAATAAGAACTTTGATTATGACTTTTTATAGAATCTGATTTATAAAACTTGTGCAGTTTGTGCAAAATTGTGATAGTTTAAAGAAACATAATATGGAAAGAAATTAAAAGATACACAGGAAAATATTATGATAGCCTCCTTAAAAAAAGGAAGGGACGTACAAATAAGGCAAAAAACACAGTTAAAAATGCACGTCGAATATTCAACATATGAGTGAAAAAAAATGACCAAGATTAAGTCGAAAAGTCGACATATGAATTTGACAGAGGTGAAGCAACCTTAAGAAGGTGCCATACTAGTAGCCGCTCAAATAACACGAGACAAACGAAGTTTGATGAATACCATATTTGATGAAGGGTCGCACACAATCTTCAATGACGATACCTGTTCCGCTCACGGTCACGACCATATTCTCTGTCTCGATCATAGTCGTAGGAGCGGTCTCTATCTCTTCCCCTATCCCTTTCCCGGCTTCTGCTTCGATGCCTAGCTCTCTCCCTATCATCATAATCTCTTGATCTTTCTCTGCTTCTTTCCTTTCTGTCTCGCTCAGCCACACCTGCAAAATTAAAGAGTGCTCGGGGTCAGGAACACGTTGGTCTTCGATCAATTACACCTCGGGACTAAAGCAGCTCATCGATCCCAAAACTGGGTGACTAGGATCAACTAAGCAATCTAGTAATAGATCTAGCCAAAATGTGTCTACTAGATGAAACAGTTCGATTCACTAGATATTGCATTTAAGAGAAATTATGCAAGATGCATAGAACCATAAATTCTGCATTATGGACAACACACATAACAAAACTATTGTCCTTACCTAATTCCTCAGCTTCCCATCCAGCGCGTCCTACTCCAGGGGGGAGGCTCTGGGCTGCTTCTGCTCGCTGCGTTTTAGCGCGAAACTTCTTCTTCAGATTTCCAAACTCATCATACATTTCACCATCATCCTATAATTGAGATGAAGATTTCACCAGAAAGTCAGAAGCAGAATAATACCCAGGATAAGCTATAGAAACTCATACACTTCTGCAATTTTTATCTTACTTCTTCAGCCTCTCTCCTCCGACGTCTAGTTTCCTCTATTTCTTCTTCATCAAGTTCTTTATAACCTCCAGCACGTCCTCCTCTGACGAGTACAATAAAAGCAGATCATAGTTAATTAATACCTAAGAGAAACACTATAAAAGACATCAAATTAAACTAAGAAACACTATAAAAGACATCAAATTAAACTGTATTACACGCTTACTGACCATAAAGGCAACGATAAATTATATAAAAAACTATGTCAGCAATTTTAGTGTGTGTGGGTGAGGGTGGGTGGCTTCCAGGTGTTTTCCTGTCCTCAATGATTATAATAAGACCAAAAGATTGACAAAAACAATAAATTTGCAATTACAAGCCTATAACGCAGCTATACTTTTCTTGACAAGTGTCCCATATACAGATCCCAAATAAGGAAGTTTTCCTTGGATAATATTCATGTAGCACATTAGTCTAAATCACCAGTAGCTCCAACACCGCCAACATCAACATTAAGTGCCACCTAGCATCATGTCTTGTGCACCTCTGTTCCTTTCCAGTTGCTAGGAATGCAACATCTTTTAAAATTGTTGCTAGGAATGCAACAATTTCCTTCCTATTGTTGCAAAGTAACAAGGAAAACGGGAGAGGGGAGCGCTTCTTAGAAAACAACAGCAGCACTTCCTTTTTTTCAAAAAAAAAGAGGAGGTAACAGGAAACAACATTTGCACTTCTAAGAGATCTAAATAAGCATTCAAAGTTGCATCCTGTGATTCATACCTCACACCACCCTCATTGTGCCCAGGCTTGTTGGTGTTGCATATGTTACACTTGTTCCTCTTAGCCCAGTTAATGTTGGCACACCTGAACAATAGGTCAAAGACAAATAGTAAATGTCAACCTATTTAAAAGGGCAACATAATAAATGCCAATCAATAACAACTAACAATTCATTCCAAGCTAGTTAAAATGATATTGGACACTGTCACACTGAATTCAGAATAGATCATCACATCCTGGGGTTGAAGAATGAGCAGCTTTAAAAAGGAAATGGCAAGCAGGAAGGAGAGTAGTAATGTCGTATTATCCATCCGAAGCAGTAGCAGGCCAGGCACTGGTCTTTCTATCTTCTGGCTGTTCCCAGAAGGAATTTCCGAGCTTTTGAAATAATAGCTGTGGCACTCTCTTTCTTCCATAGAGAGGGAACTTATCCCAAGATTTTTTTTATGACAAACTTATCCTTAAGATTTTTGGAGCTTTGGCTTTGGTTTGGACCTGTACTAGTCCGAGAAGTGAGAGCACCAGGTTGGAAGATGCTGAAAAGTACGATTCTAATGGTCATACTTACCTTTCTCAAAATAAAGAGAAGGCCAAATACATAGAAAACCCCTCTAACTTGCCCCTAATTTTCGTCAGCACTCCATCTCAACCCTGTTCAATTGTAACCCTCCAACCTCATTCCTCATGTATCATTTAAACACAAAGAACTGACTTGTCACATTGCTGAGATTCTTTTACCTAGTAGGCGCGTGAGGGTTGATTTTAACAGTAATAATAAAGAGTTAAAAGAACAGAAGTAGAATCACTTGGTTTGTTTGATCTTGAACAATGCACAATTTCTATTTGCTAGCTTTATTGGTCTTTTTAAGTTTACACCTTGGAATCTCTTTCAAGTAGAATGAATACTTGGAGATTAAAAGTCAACTAAAACAACTAGACTAAAGCAAAATGACGGAGTTAACAATTCCTATGTTTCTCGGATGGATTTTGTTTCTTCAATCTAAAAGGTTCTGGTAAAAAAAAAATCTGGGCAAGAACTGCACCGACCTGTACACCCTCGAAAACAAAAGAATGACACCAAAACCAAGTCCCTGACTACAAAACTCCAGCTATTACTTTTATTTGAGTCATCTTCGACTAGGTAGAGAACATCCAAGTAATCTAGAGTAGGTACCCAACATCCAAGTAAAGCCAATGTAGTTGTTGAAGGTATTGGTAAGTCACTTATCCAAAAAAAGAGAAGTACAGTAAAGGCCAACTGTATCTATTTCTAACTAGCACGGCTTTATAGGAGAATACAAATCTAAACGAAAAACCTACCAGATACCTGAAGACTCAACTAACTTCAAGATTAGTGCAATAAGGAGAATACAAAGTCTGATTATGCTCGGAAAGTTTTTTTAATGACAAGGTATAAGGAAATGGAAATGCAGGAAATATGCTCAGGCAGTTTATGGGTGAAATTTATACTCCCTCTATCCCAATTTATGTGGCACATTTCATTTTCCGAGAGTCAAACAGTTTAAGTTAGACTGAGAATTTGCTCATGGAGTCTTCAATTTTTTTTAAATGAAATTTATATATTTGTAAACTGCGTAAAAAGTACTATAAGTCACAATAATTGACAATTCAAAATGTTTAAAAGATATATGAAAAATTTTCAGTCAAACCTAGACTTGTTTGAATATCGAAATCCGAAATGTGTCACATAAATTGGGACAGAGGGAGTATCATATTTCAGTAGAATAAGTTGCAAAATGAAAATGAAGATTCTTATAAATTGGGACATATTTCAATAGAATAAGTTGCAAATTGAAAATGAAGATTCTTACATTGGACAAGCCCAATCATTTGGACCAAAGAGGCCTGGAGGACCACCAACTGCACGACCAGGGGCGCCTGGGTCCTGGCTACCACGTCCTCTCCCACGACCAGCAGCTCCAGCCCCACCGCCACCAGCCCCAGCAGGTCGAGCAGTTCCACAACGGTTGCAAACTCCACGAAATGCAAAGTTCACATTAGTGCAACTGCTACACATAAATTACAAAAACTGTAAGCACAAGAACATACCGGACTACTCGAAGTACAAACAGACAATTGAAAAAAGATACAGTAGAGCATGAACGAGCTGCTCACCAATGATCATATCACAGACCTTGTATTCGGACACAACCAGTCACCATCTTGTTGCCATGCCTTTGCAGAAGCATCTCCCCTGCCCCCACCTCTTCCGCCACCTCCATCTATATCGTTGGAGCCTTCATCCAGCACTGCCAGACCACTGTCCAGATTGGGCTCACTAATTTGATTCACTGAAACATAGGAAGCCTCATCTTTGTTCTTAGACTCTGCAATAAATACTCCAATCATTGACCCATGAAAATCCTTGTTATTGAACCATTCAACAGCAGCTAATGCAGCATGAGGGTCTTCATATGTGACTGTAGCATCGCCTTTGGGCTCATTTGTAACTTTATCACGGTATAACCATATCTTGGGCCTACCACTTCGTTTGTCTTTCTACAACATGAAGCAAAACAAATCCTTAGAAAAGAAAAAAAAGTAAAAAGAGCTTGTTCAAAGCAGAGTAGGGGGAAGTGGGAGAGAGAATATAACAAACATTCTCAAACATAATTTGAAGTACCTGTTCACAACCATACCTTTAGCACCCCTATTGTGCCAAAATATTCAGCTAGCATATCTTCATCTGTACCAAGGGGCAAGTTACAGACATACACGGAACCATTTAATGGAGATCCTTTCCCTGAATAGCTTGCCATTTATGCTCCAATTTCATCAAATCAAATGACACAATAAAAACCCCAAGAACTGCATAAAGCAACAACCTAGTATTAGTCCTGCTACAGTTTCCCTGTCCTTAAAAGTAACTACAGGCAATCATATTAAACTGAGAAAAGCACCAGCGTATGTGCAAGTCAAAGGACCAAACCAGCAGAAATCAAGAGATAACTAAAGGAAAAAAATTATATAAGGTAGGGTGTAGGGTATAGGGTGGAAGTTGGCACGAAGCACAACTTTTGGGTGGTGAGATGAGAACACAAATGCCACTTGGTGGAAAATTTTAAAGCTGGGATCTATTTAATGTTTTCTCACTGCAATCTCGTATTACATTTAAGAAAAGAGCTAAGAAGCTATGGTCCTTTACAAGTACAGGATTTCAGGTCAATGGGCTAAAAGCACATGTAACATACAATACTTTCTAGGAGTATACCCAATTTGAGAACACTACTAGGGACCTTCACATGTCGATGCCTGTTAATTCTTTGCACCAAGTTGAGAAAATTACCAAGAACTCTGATCTATCAATCAATCAACTATGTCTCCATCCCAAACTAATTAGTATTGGCTATATGATCCTCCATATCTCTCCCACTCTATTTTTTCTTATCAAAGATTTTATAAATACTTGCACTAAGTCAGTGCCACAAAATGTAACTAAAGATTGAGATTTGAGGCATTGAGCATATTCCCTGTTGCATCTAGGATAGCATCTTCATCATGTTCAATAACCAGTTTGCACTAAAAAGATAGAAAATATATACAGTTTTGTTTAAGGCTATGTCTGATTCTTCAGTTGCCTTTAAAAAATCTACTATTTGTTTCAAGCCATATAGTCCACCAAATGGCTCGAGGAATGCTATTCCAAGTATTTTGTGATTTCTTGCACAACATGCACTCTTTGTTCCAGCAGTGCAATAGCTCAAAAATGGAGATTAACACAATGCAAGACATGCTAAACATTGACAAAAACATGCACCATAACCAGAACAACAGGTTTCAAAACAAAAGCTTACTAATCAAATGGTTTTGGAGACTCATAGATGAAAACTAAGGTATCAATACCATATATGGCAAGGAGGACCAGTGGACTCCTAAAATCACTAATAATTAATAGAAACAACTATTTGGAAGCATATTTGTCCTTATTGGAGGGAGTTCAACTCTTTTACTAGCACAACGGTGGGAAACGGCAAAATCATCAGATTTTGGCTGGATCACTAGTTAGATATTGGGATAGTAAAAAATGAGTTCCCTACTTTGTTAGATAGAGAATGCATGATAGGCTGATGGATGATTGTTTCTCTAATACTAGATAACATCTACAACTTAGAAGCAACCTCAATGATTGGGAAAGACTAGAGAGTTATGAGTTTGGTCTTCTAAAGAGGTTCTACAACCTGTATCTGCAAATGATATTAACATTGATTCATTGAAGTGGTTGGCTAGAAAGAGTAGACTTTACTGTAAAGAGTTGCTATGATCTACAAAAGCAATCTTGTGATTGAGATATGGATTAGCCTTGGAAAATTATTTGGAAATCAAAGGTACCTCCAAGGTAACTTGTTTTGGTAGGGTTGCAACCAAAGGCAACCAGGAATGCCTGTATTTAGGACAATCTTCAAAGAGAAGGTGTATCCTTGTGCAGTAGATGTTTCTTCTGTGAATGTTACCAGGAAAGCAGCATAAACCTATTTCTTTATTGTAATCAAGTCTTGCTAGTTCAGTCATTTCTCAATTTGTTTGGAGTCTGTTGGGTTATGCCAGGAGATGTATAGAGCTTATAATTATGCTGGCAAGGACAGAGATATCAAAAAATTCAACAACGTTCAAAAGATTGCTCCTTTATGCATTTTCTAAACTATTTGGCTCAACCGGAACAAGAGTTGCTCTGAAGTTGATAAATTTTACCTTACCCTATCATGTTCAGATAGGTTGATACAATTAGGACAGAACGTACCTTTTTGATAAATTTCATCTTACCCTATCAAAAAGGAGCTGAAACCCACAACATTTCGAAAACATATCTTGAAAAGTCTTTTATCTTTTTCAGTTTGTGAAAGGCAGGCAGATTGGCAAAACCTAGAATTTCGGAGCCATTAATAAGCAAATAGTATGTCCATTCGAGTACAACCCACGACGAACTATACAAATTGGATTCTAGGGTTTGTTATACAGTGAGATTACAAGCGAAGCAATGCAAATCATTTGTAAAAATGGAAATAGGGTTTTAATTTCAACATCGAGGAATCTAGAGAGGGACTTACAACTCGATTTCGCCGGATATACTGAAGAGATCCACCGGAGTACAACGGAGAGAGAGAACAATTTCGCCGGCGCCAACTTCGCCGTACAATAAGAGTAACTTTGAAATTGGGGCAGAAATCAATAGACAATATGTGTTGTGTTTGGGTTGGGTCCATTTCGATCCGTTACAGGAATTTGGGCCTAAGAGTTCAAAATCCACTTGGGCAAGTGCATAAATAATTATTTTTTTGAAAAAATTACCTAATTGTTATAAAATATTAATAATAAATCAATAAGAAATAAAATAAATAACAAAAGAAGAGAGAGAGTAACGATAAAGAAAGAAAAAAGAGTAAGAGTTAAAAGTATTCTTTTTTCCTATTTTTATGTCTCATTTAATACAAGTAAAAGACTTATTTATAAACCTTAAAAGGTAAGTTACTTGCGCATAGATGTTTGCTATAGTGGGTGGGCCCATAGGCCACATGGGCATCCACTATTTTACAACATTTCCCCTTGGATGTCCATGTAAAAGAAAAAATTTAGTGAAAGAATAAATATGTATGGCTATACTTAATCTGCATGGCTTGTTGTCTTAATACAAATTGCTTGAAGGAAGCTACGTGTAAGTTGATTATATGAACCTACTTGAAGAGCTACTTGTAAGTTGATTTAAAACCTGTTTGTGTAAGTTGCTTAGAGGAACTTGCTTGCAGAGCTGTTTGTAAGTTGCTTATAGGTACCTGCTTGTAGAGCAACTTGTAAATAGTCTTCTTGATTCCAAGCTTATTTAGGAAACTGTACAATGAACACCTATAGTATGATGTATTTATTAGTCGTTGGATTTTATCAATAGATAATATGTCTCATTAAAACCTTACTAGGAAAAAATCCTTTGGGAAAAAGTCCTTGTGAAGGAAAAATAGTACACATATCTAGTACTCCCTCTGTCCCAATTTATATGACTTACTTTCCTTTTTAGTCAGTCCCAAAAAGAATGACACATTTCTATATTAAGTAACAATTTCACTATAAAATGTCTATTTTACCCTTAATGAAATGATTTACAGCCACACAAATTTCTATCATTCATTTTGGACCACAAGTTTTAAAAGTCTTCCTTTCTTTCTTAAACTCCGTGCCGAGTCAAACTACATCACATAAAATGGGATAGAGGGAGTAATACACATTGAGAGCTGCCTCATTAAAAACCTTACCAGGAAAACCCAATGAGACAAAACCTTGGTAAAGGGAAAAAGAGTGCAGCGCGTATTATACCCCTGATTAAAACATCACTTAACAACTCAAAGATGATGCATTCCAATCTTATATCTCGACTTCTCAAAGGTTGAAGTTGATAATGCCTTGGTGAATACGAAGTGTTAAACATCGGCTATATCCTTCTTTT
>JAJOOO010029309.1:0-14195 GCA_029582685.1 Solanum piurae
TACTAAACTCGAAACAAAACAAGGCACTTATTATCACACTCGAGCTAATGTCTACACAATCTTTTCTCAAGTCTTTTTCAATAGTTTCTAACCTATCTGATGGACCCATGACAATATTACCATAGCCACAACAAAACAAATGAACTCACGCATCTTTGAACCCAACTATCTACGTCTCTAAAGATATCTCTTCAGCCTTTGCAATTAAATAAATATTCTTTCTCTCGCCTCTCTCTAAAGGCTACACTTCATCCCACTATTTTTCTTCATTATGACTCTAGCTCTTTTAAATTCGATTCGAGTGGTGCCCCACCATCTCTTAAAATTTTCCATACAACCACATTATTCACCCAATATTAGAAAACCACAACCTTAGATACTCGCAAGTCATAATTACTACACCAAATTTGCTTAGCCATAATATTTTTATATAAATGCATCGCATCACAATCTACCACGAACTCTTATTAGCATTATGCTCAGTCAGCCCTGACTATCGCTACAAGTCAACATTTTCATCAAGATAACACCTCAAACTCAGGTATACTCATTAAATTGAAAGGACTAACCCCATTTTTATACACACTTTCTTATGGATTAAGATAAAATCAGCAGTCCTCATATTACCCTCTTTTTTCTTAACAAACAAGATAGGAGCACCCCATTTGAAAACACTAGGACGGATGAACCCTTTATGAAGAAGCTCTTGGATTTGAGCATTAAGCTCTGTTAATTCTGCTGGAGCCATACGATACGGAGGGATGGAAATGGGGCGAGTGTCAGTCTCCAATTCAATGCATAAATCTATATCTCTATCCAAAGGCATACCAGGCAAATCCGTAAGAAACACTTCCTTGAACTCAGACACCACATGAATAGACTCAATAGAGGGAGACTCAACCTCACCATCCCGAACATGAGCCAAATAAGCCAAACAACCCTGCCCTACCAGTTTCCTAGCTCGAATGGAGGATATGATCTTAACTAGGTTAGGCTTGTACACCCCTTCCCTACTTTAATCTTTCCCTACCAGGGATCTCTAGAGTTACTGACTTAGTATTTAAAATATGCCCGGTATAATAGGGGGACAACCAAGTCATGCCTAGGATTATATCAAGTCAGTCATATCCAGACTAACCAAATCAACCCAAATCTGAAAATCCATAACCACAACAGGACAACACGATACACATGGGTGACTATGACTGACTCTTCAACTGGCATAGAAACATGAATGGGGGCATCAAGTATATCACAAACCACATCAAATCCCAAGGCAATTAAACTGACACATACGAATAAGTAGAACCCGAATCAAACAAAATAATAGACATCCGGGCACAAACAAGAGTAGCAGTAGTGACCACTGCATCACACCCTCAAACTCAATCTTGCCCGAGAAAACATAAAACTGAGCCCTGTCATCCTGGCGGGCAACCTCTTTGCCTGACTGCACTACTTCTCTACCCGTATTACTATTTCCCCGGCCTCCACAGCCTCGTTGATTTCCTCCTCATATGCCCAGGTTCTCCATAATTTAACACACTTTACAACTTATATTAGATTGTTGAACAATGAATTAGATCGCGAGGGTTAGTTCGAGTACTATTCAGGGTTCATAATTGTGACTAGGGGAAAACAGAGGAGACAGGGCTGAGATTCTGTCCTGTTCTATCCCGCTCTGGCGGGAGAAATCCCGCACTGGCGGTCTCGCTGTGGTGGGAAAATCCCGCCCCAGTGGCCCCGATGAAAACAGAACCCCTGCCAATAATTTTTGGGTTCTTTTCATTTTTCTAAAATTTTCCAAGGTTCCCAGCTTTACCAAATAGATCTACTATAAATCCCCAAGCTAGGAAAAATCATTTTTTATCCCCAGGATACGCGAGCTAGCTCATTCTAATTAACACAGCACCACAACCCACACATCCCAAGGATACACCCAGACTTTCACTCGATTATTAATTGGTTCTGACATACGTCCAGATTTCATCTCACGAATCACTCTTAGATTATCTAGACCCTTGTACATATCCTCATGATGACTTTCTTTTCTCAATAAGTTTCACGATACTCAAGCAGTTACAACTTGAAAATAAAATCCAAATTTTATAATTAGTTCTTTCCATAGACAACCGTTACTGATGATCCATGCCTTATACGGCCCCCAATGCCAGATACCAATTGGAATCTTCTTCGTTCCAATTAACTTGATTGTGTCCCTTTAGCCGGGACTACGGTGTCTAGTTCACTTCGTTGAGATGCCAATTGGAATTGGTAGATACCAATTGGAATTGGTAGATACCAATTGGAATTGGTAGATACCAATTGGAATTGGTAGATACCAATTGGACTCAACTCATACCACAAGCGACAATAGTAGCTAGCGAGCCCAACAAAACTACTAATTTCATTCACATAACTTGGTCAAACCCAATTCTTAACCTCCTCAATCTTTAACTGATGGTAACTAGATCTTAAATCAATCTTAGAGAAAATCGATGCACCTTGCAATTGGTCAGAAGATCATCTATCCAAGGCAATGGATACTTGTTCTAAATGATGACTATATTCAACTGTAGGTAGTCTATACACATCTTCTCTTGCTAGTGATGGCGTTATGACTTTTGTTGCTCTAGTTCGGACTGTAGAGTGAAGGAGGAAACATACAAATTTGTATCACCCAGATACCAATTGGATTCAAGTCATAACACGAAGAAGTACAAGAATTGAGTTTTTCCTAAACTCCTATAGCCTCTCGAAGAAAAGTACGGACGTCATCGTACCGTTCCGCAAGACTCTACTAGACTCATTTTGGTACAATGAGATCAATGAACCTAGGGATCTTATCCCAACTTTATCACAACCCAGACCGTCGTGATTGGCACCCACACTAGCCCTCCGATGGGAGAACCATTACTATAATCCAACTAAGCAGCCTTAACCAAAATACTACATATTTAAAGATACGGAAGCAAGTTTAAATGCATAAATTATATAAAGTTTCCATAAAATCCAAGGTTTTAATAAACTAACCAACTAATGCGGAAGAACAACCCCTAGAACCTGAAAGTCATTGTACCAAAACTCTACTCACGACAACTCTAAGAACAATAGGTACAACCCCGAAACTAAACAACACCTTAAACAAATAGTCTGAGTACGAAAAGAGTGGACTTAAACAAGAAAGATTCATGGCAGCCTGAAAGAACTGGCTCACCCTTGAATTCGGTCACGCTCAATAGTCACTTAGCTGAGGTCTATCAATAGACGCCTGAAGATGCCTTGTATTCAACAAAGAACAAGCAAGTGCAGTATCAGTACACAACCACAGTGTACCAGTAGGATCATGCGGCTATCCCATTAAGTGAAACATATGCAAATAACGACAACATTACAAAACATGCATATACCAAACATATACAATATTAGTCATCTTTACAGGATCAATCCCACATTCTCAATAATACACATTGTTTATCAATTTAGAGTAACATACAGTCTTCCAATATCAATCATCATTAGATATGAACGTAATCATCACAAGTAGATACACAACACAATTCAATGGCTCTCTCACGGAACCCAATTCAATGGTCCTCTCATGGAACCCACACCCAAACTGTTAGCATACCAGAACGTGGTACCCGATCCAATAGTTATGCCAAAACGTGGCAACCGATCCTATATTTATGCCGGAATGTGGCAACCGATCCTAATTAGTTATGTCGGAATGTGGCAACCGATCCAAGTTAGTTATGCCAGAACGTGGCAACCGATCCCAATTAGTTATGTCGGAATTAGTTATGCCAGAACGTGGCAACCGATCCATTCAACAAACCACAATCACAATCACAATATATATTCTCATAATCATACAACAAGAGGTGATTCATCGCATACAATTATTCAATTATCCTCATTTACTATTAAGGTGATCAATAATATAACATTCGCATACATACATGCATTATAATGAGCAATTACAAACATATATCACACCAACATGAAATCACAACCATCACCTACCTCGAATCCAAGCTTGAATCCCCTAAGGCACTTAAATCTTCCCTTTCTGGATTCTTTTCGCTTGTTCTAGGTTTACAAACAACAATTATACGCAATGATCAACAATCAAAGGTCTAATTATCCGGAACTATAACAATTCTATGAACCCTAGATCAAACATATGATCTCAATTATCCAAATTAGGGTTGTTTCCACCATAGAATCTATAACAAAACTCTCCCCCATCAATAATTACTCATGAATTTACATTCTACAGATCGAAACATGGATTTGGGGAGTAAAATCCTTACCTTTAACCTCAAGAATGGTGAAAAACGTTCAAGAACTCTCCTGGGGTCGTCTTCTAGCTCTCAAAGTCAAAAAGTGCAGAATAAAACATTTTTAGGGTTTTTTTCCGACTTAAGTCGCGTCTGTCCCACCACAGCAAGACCCAACCACCCATAGAGGCCCTGCCCTGGTGGCAGAAATCCCGCCCAAACGGCTTGCACGGAACCAGTGACCTCTTTTAATAATTCCAACACCCCCATTTCACAAGACACCTTTGACCAACGACGCTCAGAAAATACAATTCATGCTAAGATCGATTTCGGGAGTTCTACTCACCCGAATTCAATTCTGTAAAGTCGTACGGGATCCTTAACGTCTTAACTATCCACTCATGTAATCAACTTCATTAATAGATCTCTCATTTGTTACCAGATTTCTATAGACCTCATTGACTTTAATTTCATCCAAATCTGGACTAGGCAAGGAATCTTAAGTTACTACGAAAATGTTTTATGGCCCCATTGGTTTTTCCTTAACGACAAAAATCAGGTCGTTAGATATTATAATGATATTAATCAACTAATTATTTATTTAAAAGTTTGAATTAGAACTTACATATCTCTCTTATAATTGTTCCAATGCTCTTCGCACCTCCAGTGTGCAATGAGCCACCCTTAAGACTGCATCTGGCCTTTTTGGCTTGTTCAGACATCTCCTTGAGCTTATCTGCATTCCAATATTGGCGCAATTCATCCATCACATGAGGCAACATCCAACCCAGACACTAATCAGTATCCTGAGCTTTATTTAGCAAGCTAGACAATCTCGCGGATGCCCTCATCTCAAATGTGGTCACAATGACCATATTAAACCTCGATTCCAAAGTGCACATAATCTAAAAAAATGAATAACGTTAGATAATTAAAAAAAAGTAAAGGATACTAAAATTAATAAACTTAACTAAAAATTATTTACCTAAAATTCATTAAACATCGTCTGACATATTTTGTTTGGGATCTCACTCCAGGAGTGATAAGTCTGTTTAAAAAGCCTTCTCATAGAGTCTTTTAAAGCCCGAATAGCATCCTTTGCAGGATACCACCTATAAAACATAGAATAAACATGTTCGTTCCAGAATAATATATTAAATATGCTCAAATAAGTAAACTAAAGTAACATATAGATAACAAAAAGAAATTTACGATGACCCATCTAGCTCAATCATGACTCTGCCAATCCTGTCCCTCTGTCCCGGTGCTAGATCAGACGTCTCATGTTGTGTAGGTGTAGGTGTAGGTGATACACTAGGATACACATAATATTGAGTCAATGGAGGTGTACCAGCCACAACATCTGACTGCTCACTACTAGAATCTCTAATCCTCATGGAAGATAGCTAAGGAGATGTACCTGTGGGAGACGGGGAGGGAAATGGAGTACAACAACCGATAAGGTTCGTGCTTGATGAATAGCTTGTATAGGTAGGTACTTGTACCACCGTGAAGGAAGTGATTGTGAAGTAGAGGAAGCACCGGCTGGTCGATGGTAATTAGGATAATATTGTCGAGGATCCACTGTACCAAATGGAACAACAAATAAATGAGTATCATGAGTAATGCGCTCCGGTGTAGAAGAAAGAAATCCTAGAATCAGAATCTATAGGTCTCCTAGACTTCTTCTTCTTAGTCTTATTAGGCTGACTAACTCCAAGATGCTCGCGAGATCTATCACCCTCTCCCCCGATGACATTTGTACGCAAATTTACATGGATAATATATAAAAATCATAAATTAAATAAAATTAGTATTAGAAAAATAAATAACTTACATAATAGCTATATAGTCTATCATTCTACTTCTATTCTTCCTCACTTGTTTCATTTCCATCACTCTCCCATTCTTCCTCCTCAGTTGTTTCATTTTCATTGTCATATTATTTGTTATCAAATGAATCATTTTCCCCATCCTCATTTATTTCTTCCTCAACATTTATCATTTTCTCATCATCAGATACTTCTTCTAATATATGTTGAGTATGTTCTAGTGTGGTTTCCAATTCAACATCAACTTGTTGCTGAACAATTGCAACCTCATTTTGGTACGCCACATCTAAGACATTTCAATTTCAATTCTTCCCACAGGTTTTCTCTTTATAACAAACCACCAATCATCTTTGTCTCTACGCAATGGATAGGTACACTTGTTTAGCATTTTGTGCAATGATGAAAGGATCATAGCTTCTGTATTTTATGGTGTGCTTAACGTCAATTATATTATGTTGTTGGTCTACATTTGTGCCTCTGTGTGATGGGTCAAACCACTTACACCAAAATAATACGATCTTCTTTTTAGGTCAACCTGAATATCTTACTTCAATAATCTCATATATGACACCATAATATTTAATAGTTGGCCAGTACCATCAACATCACCTTGTATGAAGACACCACTATTATTTGTTTTCTTATTCCTAGAAACTTCTTCGGTTTGAAACTTAAAACGATTGACATAATACTTATTCATTGTCTCAATTTGAGATTCAGCTCCAAGTGCAACTTCTTTCACCAATTGCAAATGTTCGACATTTGAGTATTCATCGTAACCCTATATATTTTTGTTTAAAATAATATAATTTAGTATAACATGAATACATTATAAAATACTTATTGATTCAATGTAAGCTTGCACACTTACATATTTTGTTAGCCATTTGGAAAATTCCATATAGATGGCTTCATTACCCCATGTGTTTACGAACAAGCTAGTCATTTTACATTCAGATATTTCGTTAGTTAATGAACACTTATTAGTATGCATGTAATTTGATAATATAGTTTTAACACTTACTTGAGATATGACAGAATCTCTGGACAATTAAGCAAAATATGTGTCACAGCTGATTGCATTTCCATACTAGTGAAGCTTCGCTTTCCACGTTTTTTAGATCCTCGATAATTTTGATTAAAAATTGATATCGGTGGAAATAAAGGATCAATATCACCTTCATCATTGCGATTGGGCCTATTTCTACTACATGACACATCATTCCCAGTGTAATAAGAATAAAAATCACTAGTTTCTCTACCAATATGACCTTGAACAACTGATCCTTCGATCTTTCCCCTTTTCTTAATTGTTTGCTTGGAACTGCCAATTTTTCTACATGTATATATCTTTATATGTTAAAAAGGGAAAAAAACTTAATGATTAACTATTTTACTTCGTGAATATTTCAATGTTACCTCTCAAATGGATACATCCATCTTGTTTGAATTGGACCTCCGAGGCGGGCCTCTTGTACAAGGTGAATTGGAAGATGCTCCATCACATCAAAGAAACCACATGGAAAGATCTTCTCCAACTTAAAAATATTTTCTTCCATCCTGTCTAAACAACTCTCCAACAACTTTCCAGAATACAAATCTTTAAAGAAAATACTTATCTCTATGATTGGTTTCCATATCCTTTCGGGTAGATGGCTAAAAGCGATAGGAATTAAAGTTTTCATGAATACATGACAATCATGACCTCATACTTATCAATTTTCCTTCATTTATTTCTGCCCGCTTTCCTAAATTCGAAGCATAGCCCTTTGACATTCTCAAATTTTCAACCCACTCATCAATTTCACGTTTCTTATCCAATGTGAATGAAAAACTGGCGTTAGGCTTAACTATTTTACCATTTTGTAATTCATGCAGCCATAACTCTCTTCTCTTACAATATTTCTTTGTCCATTATAGCTTTTGGATTGTCTTTTGTCTTGCTCTTAACATCCATCACTTTGTTAAATAAATTATCAAAATAAAAAATTTCAATGTGCATCACATTAAGATTATGTCGTAGCAGATTGTCCTTCCAATACGACAAATCCCAAAATATGCTTTGTTTTGTCCAATTATGTTCAACACCATATCCAGGAAATCTAGAAGGTGAAGCTTCTGTAACTTTATGTAATTGAGAAACTTTCTCCCAAATTTCATTCCCTGTGAGTAATGGAGGTGGGGAGTCACTTTCAATCTTATTTTTCCTGAATGCATTTTTCATCTTTCTAAACTCATGGTCCATTGGCAAGAACTGGCGATGACAATCAAACCATATATTTTTTCTGTCATGCTTTAAAGTGAATGCCTTACTATTTTCCAGGCAATACAGACATGCTAGCTTTCCAACTGTCATCTAACCAGAAAACATCCCGTATGCAGGAAAATCAATTAGTCCACATTAAGGAAGCACGCATAACGAAATTATGCTTAGTTGATATATCATAATTCAAAACGCCTTCAAATCACAATTGTTTGAGCTCATCTATCAATGGTTGTAGATAAACATCAATCAAACTTTTTGGATTATGGGGACATGGAATAACACAATTTAGAAAGATATAGGGACTAGTCATGCACATTTCAGGAGGAAGATTATACGGAGTAAGAAATACTAGCCAGCATGAATAAGGCGAAACAGCATTAGAGAATAGTGTGAATCCATCTGCACAACCCCAATCTAACATTTCTTGGTTCACTAGCAAAATCAAGATATACATTATCAAAATGATTCCATGTTTCACCATCAGATGGATGAGACAAGACACCCAACGACTTTCTATATTCACGATGGCATCTCATATGTGGGGCAGACCTCATGGATGCATACAACCTCTTTAACCTAGGAATAAGAGGTAGATAATGCATCGCCTTAACTGGGACCATCTTTCCAGCCGGAGTCCTCTTATAACGAGCATGTCCACAAAACTTACAATTTTCTAATTCATTGTTAGTCTTGTAAATCAACATGCATCCATTAACACAACAAAGAATTCAATCATACATCAATCCTAACTTGGAAACCAAACGCTTTGCTTGATAGAAGTTCTTAGGTATGTTAAACTCTGGATTAACTAGTTCACCCAAAATATCAACCATTGAGTCCATAGCCGCATTAGGAACATTCTAATCTGACTTAATATTCATTAATTTAACCGCAACTGACAAGATAGAATGCGGAGTCCCTTCACATAATGGACGACTAGACTCTTCTAATTGATCATAGAAGCATCGTGCTTCTTCATTAGGAGCTTCATCAAATTATTCAGGTTCCATCCCACCTTGAACCCCGAAAGCATCATTGATCATTTCATGTATACTATCATGTTCAACTCTATCATCATGTTCAACCCTAATTTGACCATGTGGTGCAAGCATATTATATTCATCCACAAGCATCAAATTATACAACATACCATTCAATCAATCCCTTTCTCCATGATCAATCCATACAAAATATCTATGCTTAAATCCATTACGGTACAAATGAACCATGACAATATCTGGTTCAATAAAATTTTGAGCACCTACATGCAATACAAGGACACCTAACCAATCCATTATTCTTGAAAATATCAAGTGTCATTGTATGTTCAATAAAATCTCTAACACCGTCAATCAACTCAGGCTTCAAATCAACACAAGTTTCATAATGCATCTATACATCCACAAACGATGATCCATCTACAAAAATATAAATATTCAATTATATTATTAAATTTAATAATAATTTTACTACATTTAACTAATTTATATTGTTAATATAAATACTACATTTCAATATCTACAAAGTTAAAGCTTAATTAATTAATGAAAACTAATTAATTAAGTTCAAGTTCTCAAAATTAAGTTTATATTCCTAATTAAATTTTCAAGTTATTATAAATTAATTAAGTTCAATAAAGTTTTAAAAGGGAAATACTGAGAGACTCCTCAACTTCAACTATCTATGAAGCCTCTAATACTAGGATAGATGTCGAACAAGACCCACAAAAAATTCAAAAATAACTGGAAAAATAATTTGAAATCACCTAAAATGTAAGAAGGCTCACCAAAGCTATTTGAAGCGCAAAGTGATTTCAATGAAACACATATTTATTATGATCTTGAACACTTGTATCTGCATCATAAAAGGATGTAGGTCGAATGACATCAGTACATTGAATGAATGAGTATGTAATATAGCCGAAAGAAAACAACTGAATGAAAGTACTGCAATAGATAAATATAAACTCAAGTGAATGTAAAGAAATAAAGGAGTTAAATCATTTAAAGATTTACAAAACTTACTCATCTCTGAACTCAACATAGTAAGTGATACATTAAAATACACTTTAACTCTATTGGGAGATTCTCTAACCGACAATCATAACTATGAGTTATGTGATAATACACTGTCTTATCCATGCTACCAAAACTATCATATACCGTGTCGGGGTATAGAACTTCTCGACTAAGTAGATCCACTAAGTTATAAGGATTCATCTAGAAAGTATGATCCTCTACTCATGATGGCAAGACATGGTTTATGAGAATTTTGAATTGTCTGAACTCATCCACATATCGGTGCTCAATACTACTCCTAATAATATACATACTCATGATCAAATGTATAAAACATACTCTTTCTCTAGTTTGAGATAATTTCTTAAACTATCCACTTAAAAGACGTAACTACTCTTAAATGTCTTTGAACTCATAAACTCATTTAGAAATCAAAGTTTCACTTTTCTCTCTCCAAATATAATATCTTTGGGAAATACTTAGTCCGTTTATACCTTCTCTCAAAACATCTTTTCAAACTCTACTCAAAACTCTTATTTACTTTTCTCAGAAGTCAATTTAACACAATGATTGGTTCAGAGGATTTCTTAATAAATAACTCAATAATAAGGTCCATGCTAGAAAATAGACATGAACAATCTATTAAAAATCTTAAAACATGATTTACAGCAACTAAACAATTAGGAATAGAAATTCGGAATTCAACAATACAACCCATCTCAAGAATAATTGAAATCAAGGATAAAAACCCTCGATTACTCTTTTACTAGTTTGACAGTAGATATAGGGCATAAGGGCGAATTAATCCAACACTATGAGAGCCTTACATACCTTGGAAGAATAAAGTTCTTGGCAAAATTTATGGAAACTTAAAGAATACTCAAAACCCTAGCTTTTTCTCCTCTTGAAATCTTGCTCTAATGATTTTACTAAAGAACGTATAAAAGATTTTTAACTCTTCAAAGACCCTTAAGTAGGTGTAATGGGGTCGAGATTTAGGCTTAGAGCATACGGGGAAGTTTAAATTACCCATAATGTCATGCCCCGAGCCTACACCCTGGACGTAACTGTCACTCGAGAACCATTGTTGGCATAAGTGAACCCTTGGCATGGCTCAACTCTCAGCGGAAGACTTACTCAACAATAAAGGAAACCTCAAATGTAACTCAACTCATAAAGACATCATTACTAAAATTAGTTTAAATCAATATAGTCTAAAATGCTCAATGACTAACTGTTCAACTCAAGTCTTAAAGATTTAACAATAGAAATGTAAATGACTCCTCAAAACACTACTATCTACTAAGCCTCTAATAACTATGAGGAAAGTTGAGACAAGAACCATGACCTCCTAACAATACTGAAAGTAAATGGGAATCATTCGGAAGCAAGGAGGCTCACAAAATCAACTCTGGAACTGCAAGTGGTATCAACAGTGCGCCTGTTGATGACCCTGAACTCCTGTATCTGGATCATAAAAAGATGCAGGCCAAATGGCGTCGGTACATTGAATGTACGAGCATGCAAGGGGAACTCTAAAACATAGACATAAGCTTGAACTGATAAAAAGGAAGAACATCACATCATCTCAACTCAACTCATGGATACTCAAAGATAATCAAACTCAGAAATGCTCAACTCAATTCAATATTAAAGCAACAATAAAGATGCAGTATAAAGAAATATTTTAAAATAGTATATAATAACTCCTTGTATTTAAGAAAATAGTAATAAACTCTTTTACTCTTATTTGGGAGATTCTCTAATCGATAACCATCACTATGAGCTATGTGATGATATAACGTCTCGCCCACGCTGCCAGAACTACCGTATACCTTGCTGGAGTATAAGACATCCTCAACTAAGTGGATTCACTTAGCTATGCCTAAAAGCAATAATTAATCATCTAAAAAGTATGACAAGTTTTACCTATGCTAGCAAACATGGTTTATGAGGACTTTTAGTTGTCTAAACTCGTCCCCATATCGGTGCTCAATACTAGTCCCAATAATATAAATCATGCTCATATTATTAAAAACAAATCCTCACCCTCAAACTTTGAGATTATTCCTTAAAAGGTTATCTTTTAAGAGATAGCGCTCAAAAACTCCTCATGAACTCATTTGGAAATCAAAGTTTTCTCTCATTTTAAATATAGAACATTTACGTTTGGAAATACTTAGTTGCCTTATAATCATTTTGAAACATTAAACTCGACTCTCCTCATCCTCATACTCAATTATTCAAGTCTTAAAACAAATTATAAAAGTTTGAAAAGGACTTCTCAAAATAATTCAAGGAACTCCATCGAACTTTACTCTTAACTCTATCTTGAATTTTAAATATGAATTCAAGAATTATGATTTGGATATACCGGAATTCTCAATGATTAGATATAGTTTGGAGGGTTATAATCAAGAAGAGAGTGAAGATACGTTTTAAAAGAATTCAAACGAAACGAATGACAGAAAATATAACACCTCAGAAATCAGACTTGGACTACTTAGCAGAAAAAGGGAGTCGAAACAGAAAATTTTGGAGGACCACGAGCCCCTCCAAGGGCTGTGGATCCCCACACGAGCCGTGGGATGTATCGTAAAAGTGAGGCAGAGCCACCAAAGATCAGATGTTGAACCACGAAGCCCACCACAGGCCATGGTATCGATGACGGGCCATGGATGGGTCCGTCGTCCCGAGCGAGCAGACCCCTCCCTAGCCCAAGTGAAGAACCACGGTGGCCTTCACGGTCTGTGGTCTTTCACACGGTTTGTAAAGTGGACAGTATATGGGAGTGCCAGAACCCGTAGAGACTGGCCAGCAACCATGACCCACCTGACGGGTCGTGGCCTCTTTGACGGCCCGTCAATGGCTCCGTGGTTGGCCTCCATCAGCTTTTAAGTAAGGGTCATTATGGTCTTTTCCCCTATGCATTGGGCATTTAAACTACGTTGTTTAATACCTAAACTACATCATTTTACTCAATTTAAGCCTAATAATCTAGTCATAACCTAACAAAAACCTTTATTCACAAAAAAATCATCCAAACTTAGAGCAAAAAGGAGAAGAAAGAGGCGCCAGTTTCCCAAGAACAACCAGAAGGTTTGCTTCAAGTTTCAGCCCCGAAATCGAAGGATTTCTCCGTAAATTTTGTCATCGGGTATGTGGATTTCACTAGTGGGTATCTTTCATCCACTAGGTCCTTAGAATTCAGTCAGTTAGTTGATTCTATATAGCTTGTTTAAACCTAGGGTTTCTAAAAGCTTAGAGAATTGTTATGATTTCAGTTGTTATAATATCCATAATCTAAACATCATGTTTTCTTGGAAACGTAGTTTAATTCCTTGTATGAAACTTAGAACCTTAGTTTGTATAAATTCTCTTAGTTCATGAATTATACTTGCTAGTCTAGTGATGAGTCTGAGATTTGGACTCATTTAGGGCTTTGTTTATATAGAACTAGTGTCCTCAAATACCTTATTTGTGATAATTACTAAGTTTTTCACTTTTAATAAATTGGAAGTGGGTCTTTGAGATTCTTCAAATTGGAGCATTGTAAGGACGAATCTACACTTACCTAGTTGATGGATAATTAATTTGGTAACTGTTTTTATCGTTTTATAATGTCTAGCTAAAACCCCAATTCTTGGGGTGTGATTACGTGATTATGGGATGATTTAGCTTATGGGTATTCCTAATTGTTAGTTTAACTGCTATTCAAAATTGAGTTCAATCATTTATTATGGTTAAATTTAAGAATTGTAGTTGCAAATGCAGTTCTACCTTTGTGTTCTTGACT
>JAJOOO010029310.1:0-11369 GCA_029582685.1 Solanum piurae
AAGAGTAAAATTTTGATTATTTTTTTGTTTCTATATTCTAAGGTCATTGGTGCAGTTTGAGAATTCTTTGAGGTGTTTTGATGTACTTTTCTTGATATTTAAATGTTTTGTATATTTACGTGAAAAAAATAATTTTTTGTTATTTTTCGGATCGTTACAAAAAAGAGTAAAAGTTTGATCATTTTTTGTTTCGATATTCTAAGGTCATTGATGCAGTTTGAATTTTTTTTGATGTGACTTTCTTGATTTTTATATGTTTCGAACATTTACGAGGAAAAAATCATTTTTGTGTTATTTTTTGCACAGTTACGAAAAAGAGTTAAATTTTGATAATTTTTTGTTTCAATATTCTAAGGTCATTGGTGCAGTTTGAGAATTCTTTGAGATGTTTTGATGTAATTTATCTTGATTTTTAAATGTTCCGTATATTTACGAGGAAACAATATTTTTTTTGATATTTTTCAGACCGTTATGAGAAAGTGTAAAATTTTAATCATTTTTTTGTTTCGATATTCTAAGGTCATTGGTGCAGTTTGAGAATATTTTGATGTGCTTTAATGTAACTTTCTTGATTTTTATATTTTTCGTACATTTACAGGGAAAAATAAATTTTTTTGTTATTTTTTGCACAGTTACGAAAAAGAGTTAAATTTTTTATCATTTTTTTGTTTCGATATTATAAGGTCATTGGTGCAGTTTGAGAATTCTTTGAGGTGTTTTGATGTACTTTTCTTGATATTTAAATGTTTCGTATATTTATGTGGAAAATTATTTTTTTGTTATTTTTCGGATCGTTACAAAAAAGAGTAAAATTTTGATCATTTTTTTGTTTGGATATTCTAAGGTCATTGGTGCAGTTTGGTAATTTTTTGAGGTGTTTTGAAGTACTTTTCTTGAATTTTATATGTTTCGTACATTTTACTAGGAAAAAATAATTTGTTTTTATTTTTCTGACAAAAATGAAAAAGAGTTAAATTTTGATCATTTTTTTGTTTTGATATTTTAAGTACATTGGTGCAGTTTGAATTTTTTTTTTTGTACTTTTCTTGATTTTTATATGTTTTGTACATTTACGAGGAAAAGTGTTTTTTTTTGTTTTTTTTCAGGCAGTAAAGAAAAAGTGTAAAATTTTGATCATTTTTTTGGTTCGATATTCTATGGTCATTGGTGCAGTTTGAGAATTCTCTGAGGTGTTTTTATGTAGTTTTCTTGATTTTTAAATGTTTCGTACATTTACGAGGAAATTGCACAACTATGAAAAAGAGTTAAATTTTGAACCTTTTTTTTTTCGATATTCTAAGATCATTGGTGCAGTTTGAGAAATTTTTGAGGTCCTTTGATGTATTTTTCTTGATTTTTATATGTTTCGTACATTTACGAGGAAAAATAAAACTTTTTGTTATTTTTCAGATAGTTACGAAAAAGAGTAAAATTTTCATCATTTTTTTGTTTCGATATTCTAAGGTCATTGGTGTAGTTTGAGAAATTTTTGATGTACTCTTCTTGATTTTTATATGTTTTGTACATTTACGAGGAAAAATGATATTTTTTGTTATTTTTCGGACAGTTACGAAAAAAAGTAAAAGTTTGATCACTTTTTGTTTCGATATTCTAAGGTCATAGTTGCCGTTTGAGAATTCTTTGAGGTATTTTGATGTACTTTTCTTAATTTTTAAATGTTTCGTACAATTTATGAGGAAACAATAATTTTTTTTGATATTTTTCGTACCGTAACAAAAAAGTGTAAAATTTTGTTCATTTTTTTGTTTCGATATTCTAAGGTAATTGGTGTAGTTTGAGAATTTTTTGAGGTGTTTTGAAGTACTTTACTTGAATTTTATATGTTTCAAACATTTATGAGAAAATATTAATTTGTTTGTTATTTTTAGGATAGTTTCGAAAAAGAGTAAAATTTGGATCATTTTTTTGTTTCGTTATTCTAAGGTCATTGGTACAGTTTGAGAATTTTTTGATGTACTTTATTGATTTTGATATGTTTTGTACATCTACGAAGAAAAATGATTTTTTTTCTTATTTTTCGAACAGTTACGAAAAAGAGTAAATTTTTTTATCATTTTATTTGTTTCGATATTCTATGGTCATTGGTGCAGTTTGATAATTCTTTGAGGTGTTTTGATGTACTTTTCTTGAATTTTGAATGTTTCGTACATTTACGAGGCAATTTTTTTTTTGTTATTTTTCGCACAGTTACGAAAAAGAGTTAAATTTTGATCATTTTTTTGTTTTAATATTCCAAGGTCATTGGTGCAGTTTTAGAATTTTTTGAGGTGTTTTGAAGTACTTTTATTGAATTTTATATGTTTTGTACATTTACGAACAAATGTTAAATTTTTGTTATTTTTTGGACAGTTACCTAAAAGTGTAAAATTTTGATCATTTTTTTGTTTTGGTATTTTAAGGTTATTGGTGCAGTTTGAGAATTTTTTGAGGTCTTTCTGTACTTTTCTTGATTTTATATGTTTCAAACATTTACGATGAAAAAATATTATTTTTGTTATTTTTCGGATAGTTATGAAAAAGAGTTAAATTTTGATCATTTTTTTCTTTCGATATTCTAATGTCATTGGTGAAATTTGAGAATTTTTTGATGTACATTTCTTGATTTTTTTTATGTTTCGTACATTTACGAGGAAAAATTATTTTTTTTGATATTTTTTGAACAGTTAGAGTAAAATTTTGATCATTTTTTTATTTCGACATTCTAAGGTCATTGGTGAACATTGAGAATTTGTTGGTGTTTTGTATACTTTTCTTGATTTTTATATGTTTCGTACCTTTACGAGGAATTTTTTTTTTGTTATTTTTCGCACAATTACGAAAAAGAGTTAAACTTTGATCATTTTTTGTTTCGATATTATAAGGTTATTGGTGAGGTTCGAGAATGTTTTGAGGTGTTTTTATGTACTTTACTTTATTTTTATATGTTTCGTACATTTAAGAGGAACAATTAATTTTTTAGTTATTTTTTGGAAGAATCGGAAAAGGATAAAATTTTGATCATTTTTTTGTTTCGATATTCTAAAGATCATTGGTGCAGTTTGAGAATTTTTTGGGGTGTTTTGAAGTACTTTTCTTGATTTTTTTATCTTTCGTACATTTACGAGAAAATATTAATTTTTTTGTTATTTTTTGGTTAGTAACAAAAGAGAGTAAAATTTTGATCATTTTTTTCGATATCCTATTGTCAATGGTGCAGTTAGAGAATTTGTTTATGTACTTTTCTTGATTTTTATATGATTCTTATATTTACGAGGAAAAAATATTTTTTTATTAATTTTCGGACAGTTACGAAAAAGAGAACTTTTTATCATTCTTTTGTTTCGATAGTCTAAGGCCATTGGTGCAGTTTGAGAATTTTTTGAGGTGTTTTGATGAACTTTTCTTGATTTTTAACTGTTTCGTACATTTACGAGGAAAACTTAAATCTTTTGTTATTATTCGGACCGTCACGAAAAAGAGTAAAATTTTGATCCTTTTTTGGTTACGATATTCTAAGTTCATTGGTGCATTTTGAGAAATTTTGATGTACTTTTCTTGATTTTTATATGTTTTGTACATTTATGAGGAAAAATGAGTTTTTTTGTTATTTTTTGAACAGTTACGAAAAAGAGTAAAATTTTGATCATTTTTTGTTTCGATATTCTAAGGTCATTGGTGCCGTTTGAGAAATCTTTGAGGTGTTTTGATGTACTTTTCTTGATTTTTAAATGTTTCATACATTTCTGAGGAAAAATTATATTTTTTGTTATTTTTCGGACCGTTACAAAAAAGTGTAAAATTTTAATCATTTTTTGTTTCGATATTCTAAGGTAATTGGTGCAATTTGAGAATTTTTTGAAGTGTTTTGAAGTACTTTACTTGAATTTCATATGTTTCGTTACGTTTACGAGAAAATATTAAATATTTTGTTATTTTTTGGATAGTTACGAAAAAGAGTAAAATTTTGATCATTTTTTTATTTTTGATATTCTAAGGTCAATGGTGCAGTTTGAGAATTTTTTGATGTACTTTATTAATTTTTATATGTTTTGTACATTTACGAGGAAAAATGATTTTTTTAGTTATTTTTCAAAGAGTTACGAAAAAGAGTAAACTTTTGATCATTTTTTTATATCGATATTCTAAGGTTATTGGTGCAGTTTGAGAATTCTTGGAGGTGTTTGATGTACTTTTCTTAATTTTTAAATGGTTCTACATTTACGAGGGAAATTTTTTTTTTTGTTACTTTTCGCACAGTTACGAAAAAGAGTTATATTTGATCATTTTTTTGTTTCGATATTCTAAGGTCATTGGTGCAGTTTGAGAATTTTTTGAGGTTTTTTGAAGTACTTTTCTTGAATTTGATATGTTTCGTACATTTACGAAAAAATATTAAATTTTTGTTATTTTTCGGACAGTTACCTAAAAGTGTTAAATTTTGATCATTTTTTGTTCTGATATTCTAAGTTTACTGGTGTAGTTTTAGAATTGTTTGAGGTGTTTTGTGTACTTTTCTTGATTTTTATATGTTATGAACATTTACGATGAATTTGTTTTTTTGTTATTTTTTGGTCAGCTATGAAAAAGAGTTAAATTTTGATTATATTTTTGTTTCGATATTCTAATGTCATTGGTGAAGTTTGACAATTTTTTGAGGTGTTTTAAAGTACTTTTCTTGATTTTTATATGTTTCATACATTTACGAGAAAAAAATAATTTTTTTGTTATTTTTCAGATAGTTACGATTAAAAGTAAAATTTTGTTTATTTTTTTCTTTAAATATTCTTAGTTCATTGGTGCAGTTTGAGAATTTTCGATGTACATTTCTTGATTTTTATATGTTTCGTGCATTTACGAGGAAAAATTAATTTTTTTGATATTTTTTAAATAGTTACGAAAAAGAGTAAAATTTTGATCATTTTTTTGTTTCGATATTCTTAGGTCATTGGCTAAGTTTGAGAATTTATTGACGTGTTTTGATATACTTTTCTTGAATTTTTTATCTTTCGTACATTTATGAGGAAAACATAACTTTTTTGTTATTTTTCGCACAATTACGAAAAAGAGTTAAATTTTGATCATTTTTTTGTTTTGATATTAAAAGGTCATTGGTGAGGTTTGAGAATTTTTTGAGGTGTTTTGATGTACTTTACTTAATTTTTTTTATGTTTCGTACATTTAAGAGGAACAATTAAATTTATTGTTATTTTTCGGACAGTTACGATAAAGGGTAAAATTTTGATCATTTTTTTGTTTCGATATTCTAAAGATCATTGGTGCAGTTTGAGAATTTGTTGGGAGTGTTTTGAAGTACTTTTCTTGATTTTTCTATGTTTCGTACATTTACGAGAAAATATTTAATTTTTTGTTATTTTTCGGATGGTTACGAAAAAAGAGTAAAAATTTGATCATTTTTTTTGATATCCTATGGTCATTGCTGCAGTTTGAGAATTTTTTTTATGTACTTTTCTTGGTTTTTATATGATTTATATATTTATGAGGAAAAAATATTTTTTTTGTTATATTTCGGACAGTTACGAAAAAGAGAAATTCTGATCATTTTTTTATTTCGATATTTTAAGGTCATTGGTGCAGTTTGAGAATTCTTTGAGGTGTTTTGATGTACTTTTCTTGATTATTAAATGTTTCGTACATTTACGAGGAAAAATTAATTTTTTTGTTATTATTCGGACCATTACGAAAAAGAGTAAAATTTTGATCATTTTTTTGTGTCGATATTCTAAGAACATTGGTGCAGTTTGAGAATTTTTTGAGGTGTTATGATGTACTTTTCTTGATTTTTATATGTTTTGTACATTTATATAGAAAAATTAAATTTTATGTTATTTTTCAAAAAATACGAAAAAGAGTAAAATTTTGATCATTTTTTGTTTCGATATTCTAAGGTCATTGGTGCAGTTTGATAAATTTTTTATATACTTTTCTTGATTTTATATGATTCGTATATTTACGGGGAAAAATATTATTTTTTAATTTTTGGACAGTTACGAAAAAGAGTAAATTTTAGTCATTGTTTTGTTTTGATATTCTAAGGTCATTGGTGCAGTTTGAGAATTCTTTGAGGTGCTTTGATGTACTTTTCGTGATTTTTAAATGTTTCATACATTTACGAGGAAAAATTATTTTTTTTGTTATTATTTGGACTGTTACTAAAAGAAGAGTAAAATTTTGTTCATTTTATTATTTCGATATTCTAAGTTCATTGGAGCAGTTTGAGAATTTTTGGAGGTGTTTTGATGTACTTTTCTTGATTTTTATATGTTTCGTACATTTTTGAGGAAGAAATTAATCTTATGTTATTTTTCGAACAGTTAGGAAAAAGTGTAAAATTTTGATCTTTTTTTTGTTTCTATATTCAAAGGTCATTGGTGCTATTTGAGAATTTTTTGAGGTATTTTGGTGTATTTTTCTTGATTTTTATATTTCCATACATTTACTAGGGAAAATTATTTTTTTTGTTATTTTTCGGTCAGTGAAGAAAAAGAGTAAAATTTTGATCATTTGTTTGTTTTGATATTCTAAGGTCATTGGTGCAATTTGAGATTTTTTGAGGTGTTTGATGTATATTTCTTGATTATTACATGTTTCGTACATTAACGAGGAAACATATATTTTGTTATTTTTCGCACAGTTACGAAAAAGAGTCAAATTTTGATCGTTTTTTTGTTTAGATATTATAAGGTCATTGGTGAAGTTTGAGTATTTTTTGAGGTGTTTTGATGTACTTTTCTTGATTCAATTATTTTTCGTACATTTATGAGGAAAAAATAAATCTTATTTTATTTTTCAAACAGTTACGAAAAAGACTAAATGTTTGATCATTTCTTTTGTTTCGATATTCTAAGGTCATTGGTGTAGTTTGAGAATTTTTTTGAGGTGTTTGATGTACTTTTCTTGATTTTTATATGTTTGTACATTTACGAGGAAAATTAAATCTTCTGTTATTTTCCGGACAGTTACGAAAAATAGTAAAATTTTGATCTATTTTTTGATTTGATATTCAAAGGTCATCGGTGCAGTTTGAGAATATTTTGAGGTATTTTTATATATAGTTTTCTTGATTTTTATATGTTTCGTACATTTACAAGGAATTTTTATTTTTCGGACAGTTACGAAAAAGCGTAAAATTTTGCTCATTTTTTTTGTTCGATATTCTAAGGTCATTGGTGCAGTTTAAAATTTTCTTGAGGTGTTTTGATGTACTCTTCTTGATTTTTATATATTTTGTATATTTATGAGGAAAAATTATTTTTTTTGTTATTTTTCGATAGGTACGAAAAAGTGCAAAATTTTGTTCATTTTTTTAATTCGATATTCTAAGTTCATTGGTGCTATTTGAGAATTTTTTGAGGTGTTTTGATGTACTTTTATTTATTTTTATATGTTTTGTGCATTTACGAGAAAAAAATAAATTTTTTATTATTTTTCAGACAGTTACAAAAAAGAGTAAAATTTTGATTATTTTTTTGTTTCAATATTCTAAGGTCATTATTGCAATTTGAGATTTTTTTGAGGTGCTTTGATGTACTTTTCTTGATATTTATATGTTTTATACATTAACAAGGAAAAAATAATTTTTTTGTTATTTTTCGACCAGTTACGAAAAAGAGTAAAATTTTGATCCTTTTTTTGTTTCCATATTCTAAGGTCATTGGTGCAATTTGAGAATTTTTTGAGGTGTTTTGATGTACTTTTCTTGATTTTTATATGTTTCGTACATTTACGAGGAAAAACTAAATTTTTCGTTATTTTTCGAATAGTTACGAAAAAGAGTATGATTTTGATCATTTTTTTTGTTTCGATATTCTAAGGTCGTTGGTGCAGTTTGAGATTTTTTTGAGTTGTTTTAAAGTACTTTTCTTAGTTTTTATATGTTTCGTACATTTACAAGGAAAAAATAATTTTTTTGTTATTATTCAGACATTTACGAAAAAGAGCAAAATTTTGGCCATTTTGTTGTTTCGATATTTTAAGGAAATTGGTGCAGTTTGAGAATTTTTTGAGGTGTTTTTCATGTAATTTTCTTGATCTTTATATGTTTCGTATATTTACGAGGAATTTTTTATTTATTTTATTTTTCAGACAGTTACGAAATAGAGTAAGATTTTGATCATTTTTTTGTATAGATATTCTAAGGTCATTGGTGCAGTTTGAGATTTTTTTGAGGTGTTTTGATGTACTTTTCTTGACTTTTATATGTTTCGTACATTTACGAGGAATTTTTTTTTGTTATTTTTTGGACAGTTACGAAAAAGAGTAAAATTTTGTTCATTTTTTTTGTTTCGATATTCTAAGGTAATTGATGCAGTTTGAATTTTTTTTGAAGTGTTTTGATGTAATTTTCTTGATTTCTATATGTTTCATATATTTATGAGGAAAAAATTTATTTTTTTTGTTATTTTTCGGACCGTTACGAAAAAGAGTAAAATTTTGATCATTTTGTTTCGATATTCTATGGTCATTGGTGCAGTTTGAGAATTTTTTGAAGTGTTTTGATGTACTTTTCTTGATTTTTATATGTTTCGTACATTTACGAGGAAAAATTAAATTTTTTGTTATTTTTCGGACAGTTACAAAAAGGAGAAAATTTTTGATCATTTTTTTGTTTCGATATTCTAAGGTCATTGGTGTATTTTGAGAATTTTTGAGGTGTTTTGATTTACTTTTCTTGATTTTTATATGTTTCGTACATTTACGAGAAAAAAATAATTTTTTTGTTATTTTTTGGACAGTTACGAAAAAGAGTAAAATGATGATCAGTTTTTTGTTTCGATATTCTAATGTTATTGGTGCATTTTGAGAATTTTTTGAGGTGTTTTGATGTACTTTTCTTGTTTTTTATATGTTTCGTACATTTACGAGGAATGATTAAATTTTTTGTTATTTTTCAGATAGTTACGAAAAAGAATAAAATTTGGATCATTTTTTTGTTTTGATATTCTAAGGTCATTGGTTGTCACGACCTAAACCGTCGTGATTGGCACCCACACTAATTCTCCGGTGGGAGAACCATTAATACTAATCAACCAACCCAAGAACTAAACAACTTAACCAAAATACTAGGCATTTAAAGATACGGAGCAGGTTTAAATGCAGAAATAAAGTAGAGTTCCCATAAACTCCAAAAGTCTAACAACGACTATCAAAACATTGCGGAAATATTCCTTAGAAACTGAAAGTGAGTGTACCAAAACTCTAACAAACCATAAGCCTAAAGAAAATGGGTACAACCCAATTAAACATACGAATATCTAACTAGAAAGTCTGAGTCCGAAAAGAGTGGACTAAAACATAGAGAACTCAATGCAGCCTGGAAGAACTGGCTCACCCTTGAATTCATTTGATCACTGATCTCCTAGACTAGGTCTGTCAGTAGCCGCCTGAAGATGCCCTGTACTCAATAAAGATAGAGCAAGTGTAGTATCAGTACACAACCACAGTGTATTGGTAGGATCACATGGCTATTCCAGTAAGTGAAACATATAAAAGCACTACAACATAGTAAACACGCATATACCGAACATATACAATAACATATATCATTTCAGAAGCAATGTACCATTCCACATTTTCAATATAAGGTAAATATGCATATATGACAAGTCAATGGTTCTCTTATGGAACCCATACCCAAACTGTTAGTGTGCCGGATCGTGACACCCGATCCAAGTTAGTGTGTCGGAATGTGACACCGGTTCCTCCAATATGCATGTCGATACGTGACATTCGATCCCAGTTAGTGTGTTGGAACGTAACACCCGATCCATTCAACAAGCCACAATCACAATCACAATGTACATTCTCATAATCATACAATCAAGTGTTGATTCATGGCATACAATCATTCATTTATACTCATTCACATTTAATGTGATCAATAGTTCAACATTCGCATACATACATGCATTACAATGAAGCGATTACTAACATACATCACACAAAACATGAAATCAAACCATCACCTACCTCGAAACCAAGCTTGAATCCTCCTTAGACACTTGAGTGTTCCCTTTCCGGATTCTTTCTGCTTGTTCTAGGTCTACAAACAAACAATTCAATACATGGATCAATAATTAAGGTCTAATTTACCCGGATTATGCCAAACCCAATAACCCAAAACCCAAAACCCAAAACCCAATTATGATCCTACGGTGCAGCTAGGGCTTTCCCCCCATCCAAATCAGTTCTAAACCCCCCCAACAATATATGATCAAGATTCTAAGATCTACGGATCGAAAAACGGATTAGGGGAGTCAAATCCTTATCTTTTGCACCAAAAGTAGTGGAAAACTGTCAAGAAATCGCTTGGGGTCGTCTCCTATCTCTCAAGAACAAAAATTGCAGAAAATGGCATTTTGGGGTTTATTTCCGACATAAGTCGCGACTGGCCCTTTATGACGGCCCCCATCCCGCCACAACAGCCCTGCCCTGATGGGAATAATCCCGCCCTAGCGGCTTGCATGGAAACAAAGAGCCAAATTTAGAGTTCCAAGTCCCCATTTCACAACACACCTTCAACCCATGATACTTAGAAACTATCCGTTCACACTAAGATCAGTTTCGGGAGTTCTACTCGTTCGAATTTGATTCTGTAAAGTCATATGGGTTCCTTAACGTCTTAGCTATCTACTCATGAATCAGATTCCTTATTACTCTTCTCATTCATTAACATATTTCCCTAGACTCGCCTGACTCTGATTTCGTCCAAATTTGGACTAGGCTAGGAAATTTCAAGTTACTACCAAAAAGTTTTCTGACCCAAATTTTTCCCCGATGACTTTTCTATAACGAAGGGAACATGTCGTTACAATTGATACCAATTTTCCCATCACTCGTCCTGAAATGACCCAAAAAGTCCTTAAAAATGTGCTTCGGAAGTTACCGGAAACTTGTTTAGCTATTTATTAAAAAATCCATTTCGTTTTTCAAAAATCCGACTTCATATTCTTGTTTAGGGGGTCAAATTGAGTGGGAGATGGGTCTAACCCAAATTTTAGAGCAACCGTATCAAAGTCCGAAATTTCCAAGTGAAGCCTTTTCGAGGATCTACTTTGGAGGGTCATATATCCTAGCACACAAATTATTGGGTGGCCAAATAATATATCCATGGAAAGCCCTTTGAGTTAGCTACCTAACGCACTTCGTTTCACCTCATTCGGAGTCCGGACGAAGAAGTTATGCCCATTTTCGTAAAATCTGTCCGGCAGGAAAGACAATTTCCAGAGAGCATTGTTACTGTTCACCCGCCCCATTTTTTTTCTAAGTGTTGGACCATTTTTTTTCCAAAGGGCATATGTTATTTCCTATATACCATTAGTTCAATTCCCATCTCTAAATATTTCCCAAAA
>JAJOOO010029311.1:0-11051 GCA_029582685.1 Solanum piurae
AGTGAACCCTTGGCCTGGCATACTTACTCAGCGGAAGTCTGTATGAATATTTATAATAATCAAAAGAACTATACTCACTCGAATAATATCATAACTTAGAATGTTTAAAAGTCAACAGTCAACTTGGCCAAAATGGCAACCTCAAGTCTCAAAAACATAAGCCAATAATAAAGTAGTGACAAATGAATTTAACTAACTGGCTGTCTATCTATAAAGCATCTAACCAACTAAGATAGATGTCAATACAGGACCACGACATCCTAATGAACTAATAATAAAACTAAAAACAATAGAAGGGAATCCACCGGAAGCAAGGAGGCTCACCACAAGACTCTGAGTGCTCAAACTGGATCAACAAGGCGTTGGATGCTGATCGTGGTTACCTGTGTCTGCATCATAAGATGATGTAGGTCAATTGGAATCAGTACATTGAATGTACGAGAATGTGAGTTAGAATGCTAAACACTACTTAAGCTTGAAAAGAATCTGGAAGGAACACTTACCTTGGATTTACTCAACTCCTGAATAGCTCAACTCAATATAAATAAATTAAACACATGCAGTATATATAAAGCTTTTAAAATAATGGAAAACAACTCAGTTCGTTACAGAAAATGCAATAACAAACTAACCTTTACATATATAATAAAGTAATATAGTTTATGTGGGAGATTCTCTAACTGACAACCACCACTATGAGCCTAAGTGGTGATACAACGTCTTGCCCACAGTGCCAGAATTGTCTTGTACTTTGCCGTCATATAGAACGCTTAACTTAGTGGATCCACTAACTTTTGCTAAAAGTCTCTTAAGGAGTCATCTAAAATGTATGATCCTTTACTACCCATGATGGCTATATGGTTTATGGAGACTTGAGTTAATATGAACTCGCATCCCCATATCGGTGCTCAATAGTACTCCCAAAATATACTTCACTCATATGTTTTTAAAACAAACTTCTTTCTTTGATTTTAGATAATTACACAAAAACTTAGCTTAAAAGCTCTCTTGGAATCGATGTTCCCTTTCTTGCTTAAATGTGAAAATAATTTAAACTCTTTGGGAATACATAGTCCCCATATACTTCTTTGAAAAAATGAACTTCAAATCTTTACTCTTTGCTTAACTTAAAACATAAGTCTTAGAACAAAGTTAAAACGTTTGTGAAAGACTTTTGAAAACTTTAAAGAACTTCTCTTGACTTGCTTCTTAACTTCTAACTTGACTTTTAACTTTCCTTGAATTGAATTATGGATTCAAGGATTGTGATTTGTGATAGGAAAGATCTCATGATGTTTAGGAATGAATTTAGATTGCTAAACTTGAGAAAAGATTAAAAATTCACTGTCTGATGGTGGGTTCGCGACACGGAGAAACATTTAAATTTTTGTTTCGAAAACAACTTTTGAGGCAGAACAGTCCGTGACCGCTCCGCTCCGCGAAACCATTTTTCCCAAATCTGGGGAGCAAGTCCGCGACGCGGAGGCACTGCCCAGATATGTCCGACAAAATGTTTTTCTTCGTTTTACAACTCTAAACCCTCTAAACTCCATGGGTTCTTTCCCCAAACACTTAGAATCATCTATACCGTCAAATAACGTCATATTACACTTGAAAACACAACTAATAACGTGAATCAATCTCAAGAAAACTCCAACAATACAACCCACAAGGATTCAAACGAACTTCATCAAGAATTCAAGGGATTTACTTTCAAATCAATATACTTTGCTGAAATTGAATCAAGTTTGGGCGTGTGGGTGAACTAACCTAACACCATGTGATCTCACATACCTTTTAGGGATCACCCCCGATGAAAACCACAAGCTAAACTCGACAAAATCGACGAATTTTAAACGTTCTTCTCCTTTCGTCTCTTTTCTCATCTTTTCCAAGTCCTAGCATAAAATTCACTGTTCTAAACTGACTAAAATCTGACTTTACCCCAATTAAACTCCTAAAAACGAATTAGAATAATTAGGTAAGGAAAAGACTAAATTACCCTTCCAAAATCCGGATTGAACTTTCCTTATTCCAACAGCCCAACTTTCAAAGGACATAACTCACTCATACGAAATCGGAATAGTGTAAACTTAGCGGCGTTGGAAAGATAATTCCAAGAGATTTCATACCATTTCTGGAAGTACACCTAAATTATATTGAGCTAGAACTTATGGCCGTGTTAAGTTGACCAAAACACAGCTTATTCTAACTTAACAAAATTTCCAGATTTTCATTCTTCCCAAAAATGACTATTTCTAATTATTGGTTTTTCCTAGTTATTTCAATTTTAGGAGATGATACAATATCTCCCCCTTGAGAAAATTCATCCTCGAATGAGATTATTCTTACTAGGCTAAGGGTGTAACATCAAGTTCAAACACCCAACAAGCAAATGCAAACAAACAATATGCTCACTTATAATTTAAAGAGTACTAAGAAAAGGATTAGTACCTTGGTCTACACTTTATCCGTTTTCAAAGAGATGTGGATATCTCTTCTTCATGTCCTCTTCAGCCTCCCAAGTAGCTTCCTCAAAAAATTGGTTCCTCCAAAGGACTTTGACTGATGCTACCTCTTTTGTTCTCAACTTGCGAACTTGGCGATCTAGAATTTGAACAGGAATTTCCTCATAAGATAAGCTATCTTTTATCCTAATATTTTCAGTTGGTATGATCAATTAAGGATCGCCCATGAACTTCTTCCACAAAAAGATGTGAAACACCGGATGAACCGCGGCTAACTCTTGTGGTAGCTCCAACTCATAAGCTACCTTGCCAATCCTCTTGGATATTCGATAAGGTCCAATATATCGGGGACTAAGTTTCCCCTTCTTACCAAACCTCATAACACCCTTCATGGGTGAGACTTTTAGATATACCCTATCATCTACTTCAAACTCTAAATCCCTTCTCCTAACATCAGTGTAGGATTTTTGATGACTCTGTGCCGTTTTCAACCTCTCTTGAATCACTTTCACCTTCTCCATAGCTTGATAAACTAAATCTGGTCCTATCAACCCTGCTTCACCAACTTCAAACCATCCAATAGGAGAGATCTATATCGTCTCCTATAAAGAGCATCATATGGAGCCATCTGGATGCTAGAGTGGTAACTATTATTGTATGCAAATTCAATAAGGGGTAGGTGATCATCCCAATTACTTTGAAATAAATCACACAAACCCGCAACATATTCTCTAAGGTCTAAATAGTGCACTCTGCTTGACCATCTGTCTGAGGATGAAAAGCAATACTCAAGTTCACCTTTGAATCCAAGCCTTTCTTGAATGACTTCCAAAATTGTGCGGTAAATTGAGCACCCCTATCTGATATAATCAAAATAGGGACTCCATGAAGTCTTACAACCTCCTGAATATACAACCTGGCATAATCTTTTGCTGAAAAGGTAGTCATAACCGGCAAAAAGTGGGCTGATTTTGTCATTCTATCAACAATCACACACATGGAGTCATGCTGCCTGCGAGACCTTGCCAAGCATGTGATGAAATCCATGTTTATCATCTCCCACTTCCATTCCAAAAGTTCTATATTCTGAGCCAAACCACCGGACCTTTGGTGCTCTACTTTAACTTGTTGGCAATTTGGACACTTAGCAACAAATTTTGCAATGCCCTTCTTCATGCTATTCCACCAATATACCTCTCTCAAGTCACGATACATCTTTGTGGAACCCGGGTGAATGGAATATCTTGAGCTATGAGCTTCCTCCATAATCCTCTCTTGGAGTCCATCCACCATTGGTACACACAATCTACCTTGATATCTCAGTACGCCATCTCCCCCTTGTTCAAAAGCCATAACTTTCTGCTTATGAACATTTGCCTTCAATTCAAGCAAAATGGGATCTTGGTTTTGCTTCACTTTTACTTCTGACACTAATGATGATTCAGCCCCATTCATCACCACTACTCCTCCTTCTGTGGAATTCATCAGTCAGACTCCTAACCGTGCAATTTAGCAGTACTACCAATAGACAACCCTCTTAAAGCATCAACAACAACATTAGTCTTACCTGGGTGGTATAGAATACTCATGTCATAATCCTTGAGTAATTCTAATCACCTCCTTTGTCTGAAATTAAGATTTTTCTGAGAAAACACATATTGAAGACTCTTGTGATCAGTAAATACATCAACATGAACACCATACAAATAATGATGCCATATCTTCAAAGAAAATACTACGACAGCCAACTCTAAGTCATGGGTTGAGTAATTCTTCTCATAAACTTTCAACTGTCTGGAGGCATAATCTATAACTTTACCATTCTGCATTAATACAGAACCCAAACCAACTCTAGATGCATCACAATACACCATAAAACCTTGAGTACCTTCCGGTAAGGTCGACACTAGGGCAGTAGTCAACCTTTTTTTCAATTCCTGAAAGCTTTTCTCACAAGCTTCAGACCATTGAAACTTCACTATTTTCTGAGTTAACTTGGTCAAAGGGGACGAAATAGACAAGAACCCCTCTACGAACCTTCTATAATATCCATCCAAACCCAATAAAATCCTAATATCAGTTAGAGATGTGGGTCTAGGCCAACTCTGCACTGCATCTATCTTTTGAGTATCAACTCTAATTCCATCGCTGAAAACTATATGGCCTAAGAATGCCACACACTCTAGCCAAAACTCACATTTCGAGAACATAGCATACAACTCCTTATCTTTCAAAGTCTGAAAAACTATTCTGAGATGGCTAGAATGATCTTTTTCATTCCTTGAATAGATTAGTATGTCATCAATAAAGATGATAACAAACATATACAAGTAAGGTTTGAAGACTCCATTCATAAGGTCCATGAACGTTGCAGGTGCATTAGTTAAACCGAACGACATGACTAGAAACTCATAATGACCATAACGGGTCCTGAATGCTGTCTTTGGAATATCACATTCCCTTACTATCAACTGATGGTAGCCAGATCTGAGGTCTATCTTAGAAAAACAAGAAACACCCTCAAGTTGATTGAAATGATCATCAATTCTCGGAAGAGGATACTTATTCTTGATTGTAACCTTGTTCAACTGGCGGTAATCTATACACATCCTAAGGGAACCATCTTTCTTTCTCATAAATAAGACCGGAGCACCCCAAGGTGAGACACTTAGTCAAATGAAACCTTTCCCCAAAAGATCTTTCAACTTCTCTTTAAGCTCTTTCAACTCTGCTGGTGACATTCTGTATGGAGGAATAGATATAGGATGAGTATCTAGAAGAACATTTATACCAAAGTCTATCTCTCTCTCAGAAAGGACTCCGGGTAGATCATCTGGAAACACTTCTAGAAAGTCTTTTACTATAGTAACTGACTGAATAGGAGGTATCTCAACGTTTTAGTCATTAACTCGGACTAAGTGGTAGACACACCCCTTAGAAACTAGTCCTTTCCTTAAGGTACGAAATGAAATGACCCTTAGGCACTGCCGAACTACTTTTCCATTCTAAGACTGGCTCATTTGGAAATTGGAACTTGACAACTCGAGTTCTACAATCAACGGAGGTATAACAGGCATGAAGCCAGTCCATACCAAGAATGACATCAAAATCTATAATGTCTAACTCAATTAAATCAGCCATGGTACTCTTGTGATTAACGAAAATGAGACAATCACGATAGACTCTCTCTTCTAGAATAGACTCACCAACATGTGTAGAAACACTGAATGGTTCACTAAGTTGCTCATGAATAACATCAAAATTCATAGCAACATATGGAGTTACAAAAGATAAATTCGCTCATAGGCCTAGCAAAGCATAAACAGTAAAGTCAAAGACTTGGATCATACCAGTGACAACATCTGGAGAGTTCTCTTGCTCTTGGCGATTGGTGATCGCATAAAGATGATTTGCTCCTTCGCCAGTACCGGAAGTAGCTCCTCTAGGTGCAGTCCTGTCTGGTGGAGGAACTGATGAAGATTGGGCCCTATTGCCCTGACTTCCACTACCTTGCATGTTTTAGGACACTATTTCATAAAGTGACCCTCTTGCCCACACTTGAAACAACCTGACTGGCCATCTCGACATTTACCTGGGTTGATTCTCCCACACCTAGCACATGCAGGAGCCCAATTACCTCCTTGTGCCACACTACCTTGAGACTGTGTAGGTCAAGCTCTGGAGTTCTGCAAATTTTGACCATTATACTCACCTTTGTTTCTGGGTGCAGGTGCACTAGCAGATGATGGAGCAGGTCCCTTTTGCTTTGGCTGAAACGACGAACGGTTCACATTACCTTTCTGCTGCCCAGACTCATTCCCTGTCTTAGCTTTCTTTTTTCTGAATTCTTCCCTATCCCTCAACTTATCTTCCTCAACCTGTTCCATATAGACTATCAACCTTCATATGTCCATGTCCCCGATTAGCATCGTAGCCCTACCTTTCTTTATCGACAGATGAGACAGCCCAGCAACAAACAAGCTTATTCTACTCCTCATGTTCACAACCATCTCCTGAGCATAATGGGATAATTGAGTGAACTCAACCCATACTCATGAACACTTAAGGAATCCTACTTAAGAGTAATAAATTCTCGTACTTTAGCCTCTTTCAGTTCTCGAGGAAGGAAACGCCCCAAGAAAGCCTCCTCAAAACATGCCCAACTCGCAGGCGGTGCATCATCAGCTCTACCCCTCTTCCACTGGTCAAACCAATTCCTAGCAATATTCTTCAGTGGATATGCAGCTAGTTCAACTCGCTCAGTATCGACAACATGCATAACAACAAATACCTTCTTCAGCTCCTCAATAATGTTTTTTGGGTCCTCAGTAGTGCTCGAACCAGTGAAGCTTGGAGGGTTCATCCTCAAGAACTCGTGAATCCTCTAAGTATCAACCACTTCCTGTCTAGCACCTCTTTGTTACCCAATCTGATTAGTCACAGCTTGACTTAACATCCTTATGGCTTCCCTGAATTCAACATTTGTGACTTCCCCTTAAGGTTGCGGTTCTGGTGCATTTGGTAACCCTTGCTCCTCAATATTCCTCCTAGAAGGACAACCTCTGGCAGCTCTTCATGGAAGAATGATTATCCAAAAACACGTGCAAGCATGGATTAGAAGGAAACTTTTTAGAGATCAAACTCTAACACATGAAAGGAGTGTGAAAGAAGTGAGAAATTTTCTTAAGTGTTGCAGCCTCCTAATTATAGATGTGGCGCACTTCACACCGATAACTAGGACTCTACAAAGACAGCTTCATATATTACCTAGGACTCTTAAACTTTGTGCTCTGATACCAAGTTTGTAACACCCCGAGCCTACACCCTGGACATGGCTGGCACTCGAGAACCATTGTTGGACCCAAGCGAACCCTTCGCCTGGCTTACATACTCAGCGGAAGACTATTTGCATATTTATAATGATCAAAAGAACTATACTCACTTGAATAATATCATAACTTAGGATGTTTAAAATTCAATATTCAACTTGGCCAAACTGGCAACCTCAAGTCTCAAAAACATAAGCCAATAATAAAGTAGTGACAAACGAATTTAACTAACTGACTGTCTGTCTATAAAGCCTCTAAACAACTGAGGATGTCAGGACAGGCCCACAACATCCTAATGCACTAATAATAAAATTGAAAACAATAAAAGGGAATCCTCCGGAAGCAATGAGGCTCACCACAAGACTCTGAGTGCTTAAACTAGATCAACGATGCGCTGGATGCTGATCCTGGTTACCTGCGTCTGCACCATAAGACGATGCAGGCCAACTGACATCATTACATTGAATGTACGAGTATGCGAGTTGGAATGCTAAACACAACTTAAGCTTAAGAATAATCTGGAAGGAACACTTACCTTAGCTTTACTCAACTCCTGAACAACTCAACTCAATATAAAGCAATTAACCACATGCAGTATATATAAAGCTTGTAAAACAGTGGAAAACAACTTAGTTTCTTAAAGAAAATGCAATAACAAACTCAACATTACTTATATAATAAAGTAATATAGTTTTTGTGGGAGATTCTCTAGCAGACAACCACCACTATGAGCCTAAGTGGTGATACAACGTCTTGCCCACGCTGCTAGAACTGTCTTATACTTTACCGTCATATAGAATACTTAACTTAGTGGATCCACTAGCTTATGCTAAAACCATCTTAAGGATTCATCTAAAAAATATGATCCTTTACTACCTATAATGGCTACATGGTTTATGGAGACTTGAGTTAATATGAATTTGCATCCCCATATCGGTGCTCAATAGTACTCCCAAAATATACTTAGCTCATATGTTTTAAAAAAAAACTTCTTTCTTTGATTTGAGATAATTACTCAAAAACATAGCTTAAAAGCTCTCTTGGAATCGATGTTCCCTTTCTTGCTCAAATGTAAAAACATTTTAAACTCTTTGGGAATACATAGTCCCCATATACTTCTTTGAAGAAATGAACTTCAAATATTTACTGTTTGCTTAACTTAAAACTTAAGTCTTAGAACAAAGTTAAAACGTTTGTGAAAGACTTTTGAAAACTTTAAAGAACTTCTCTTGACTTGCTTCTTAACTTCTAACTTGACTCTTAACTTTCCCTGAATTGAATTATGGATTCAAGGATTGTGATTTGTGATAGGAAAAATCTCATGATGTTTAGGAATGAATTTAGATAGCTAAACATGAGAAAATATAAAAAAAAAAATCATTGTCTGAGGGTGGGTCTGCAACGCAGAGAAACATTTAAATTTTTGTTTCGAAAACAACTTTTGAGGCAGAATGGTCTGTGACCACTCCGCGATGCGAAACCATTTTTCCCAAATCTGGGGAGCAGGTCCGCGGCGCAGAGACACTGCCCAGATTTATCCGACGAAATTTTCTTCATCGTTTTACAGCTCAAAATTTCTAAACTTCATGAATTCTTTCCGCAAACACTTAGAATCATCTATACCCTCAAATAACATCAGATTCCACTCGAAAACACAACTAATAACGTGAATCGATCTCAAGAAAACTCCAACAACACAACCCACAAGGATTCAAATGAACTTTATCAAGAATTCAAGGGATTTACTTTCAAATCAATATACTTTGCTGAAATTGAATCAAGTTGGGCGCATGGATGAACTAACCCAAAGGTATGTGATCTCACATACCTTGTAGGGATCACCCCCGACGAAAACCACAAGTTAAACTTAACAAAATCGATGAATCTTGAACGTTCTTCTCCTTTTTTCTCTTTTCTCGTTTCACCAAGCCCTAGAGTAAAATTCACTTCTCTAAACTGAATAAAATCTGACTTTACCGCAATTAAACTCCGAAAAATGAATTAGAATAATTAGGTAAGAAAAAGACTAAATTACCCTTCCAAAATTCGGATTGGACTTTCCTTATTCCAGCAGCCCAACTTCCAAAGGGCATAACTCACTCATATGAACTCGGAATTGCACAAACTAACCGGAGTTGGAAAGACTTCTCCAAGAGCATTCCTAACATATTTGAAAGTACACCTAACTCATCCTGATCTAGAAGTTATGGCCGTTTGAGGTTGACCAAAACTCAACTTACTCTAACTTAACAAAATTTCCAGATTTTAATTCTTCCCAAAAATGATTATTTCCAATTATTGTGTTCTTCCTAGTTATTTCAATTTGGTGAGATGTTACAAGAATTGCCTAAGAATGAAGTTTGTGACTATAATGTCCTGTAACCTAGATATGTATGATGATCTTGTGATGTAAAGCTTTGAGAGTAAGGATTGTAGTCATATATGTTGATCACTAGGGCTTGGAGAAAAATCTAATATGATGAATTATGTATGTTAAGGCTTGAGAGTAAAAATCTATATGAGAATAGAAGACTAATGGATAGAGTTGTGGTGGAAGACCTTTATTACCTACCTAATCCACCTTAGGAATAATAGATGGTATGAAGTTATGGAATCACTCGATTTATGATGGAATCCATGTCTAATGTAGAAATTCATGATGTGTTGATTCAATATGAACCTTGACCCTTAAGATGGCAAGATACACTATTATGCATGTTTCTATGAATCTATGAATGTGTTTATGAACACTTTGAGAATGAAGTGCCTATGATCATGATATATAGTTGTGTTGTTGAAAGGACATTCTCACATACATACTCACGCATGAATATGATATGATATGAGAGGTTCTCTCACATAGAATGATTCTAGGTTGAAAGATTTGCTCACCTAAAATGAATCTATGTCCAAGGACTACGAAATGTTATGAGGTTGTGGTGAGTTCCCCAAAGACCTTTACGTGAGAGGAATGTGAAGTGAGTTCCCTTATTCCTAATTAGTTAAACATGAGGTGATTACCCATGTAATGACATGAGGATTGTGAGGTGATTACCATTTATACACGTATGTATGACTCATAAGGCAAGAGGTGTTTACCCATTAACCGTTATGATGATCATGGAGGCGATTACCTATGTTCCTTAATTAAGTAATGTAGAGGTGAATACCTACATTATACCTTAAACTAGATATGGAGGTGAATACCTATATCTTATAACCTTAATGGGAACATGGAGGCGAATAACAATGATTTCCTTAAAATGGATATGGCGGCGAATACCTATATCTTATAAACTTAATGGGAACATGGAGGAGAATACCTATGATTTCCTTAAAATGAACGTGGAGGCGATTACATATAATTCCATGATATGTTTGACTTGAGATGATTCCCCTTGTCCTTATGATTCCTTGATATGTTTGACTTGAGGTGATTCCCCTTGTCCTCTATGATCCCAAGATATGTATGAGTAAGAGATGATTCCATTTTTTCATGAATGATGAAATGCGGCATGCTTCAAGAAGTATTCCTTAAGTGTTCAAATGTATAAGAGAGGGAATAGTCCCCAACCTATGAATATGCATGATGAGCCTAAAGTGGTACTTAGTATGGGTAGGATTATGGGGTCTTATCCATGCATTGCACAAGTATGACTTGAACCTAATTATGAAGTGTTTTTCTTATATGATGTATGCTTACCTTGGATTATTGCTATAGTTGCCTTTAATGATATGATTGACTAAAGGTGAA